>CM034361.1:40727942-40750613 GCA_019925275.1 Mytilus edulis | reverse complement strand
TTAGGATTATTAATTTCTTTATCTTGGCAATTCAGTCCTTTCATCAATCATGGTGGCAGGCTATCTTAGTTGGTCAAAATGGCATGATGGAATAAACAAGATGTTTCAATGTGATCAATTTAGAACTATGATAATACAATCACCATGTTTTTTGGGCACAACATATATACATTTGTAATGGCAAATTTTCCGAAAGCTGCTTTGTCATGTTTGTAGTGTAAGTATTTATCATGAATTTAAGTTTCCTATTATTTTCTTGACTATAAATGTCTGGATGTTGTTGTTTAACAAAAACATTTCCCATCAATTCAATAGGGGTAAAAATAGTCTCCTACAAACATTTTAGCAACTTATCTGTATTTTTATTGAAGGATATTTTTAGTTTCAATATATATCTAAGTAAATATATACCCTTTAAAAAGCTGTTATGACTTGTATTACAGAAATTGTCCGAGTTTGATGCATCTGTTGAAAGGTAACATAGGAACAGGAATATTAGCCATGCCATCTGCAATCAAAAATGCTGGATTATGGGTAAGATTTTATCCAGATCAGATAGGTAATAGTAGAATATCCAAAATAGTATGAGTCACAGATAAAGTTTGTGTTTAGTTATGAACGACTTCATTTCATGACATTACAGGATCATCCAATCACTGCACTGTTATTGGAATTTATGTCAACTTATTTGTTTTTATCTCTTTTTTTTTGTATTGAAATTTTGCACAAACTACTTTGAGCATGGGAAATCATTTATTTATAATAATATTCTTCCTTTACTTTTCATGGTTGAACTGTATAAAATCTGTATGGAAGTACAATGACTGATAATAGAATAAAGGACAACATATCTTCTATGTCAGCAGATTAATTTCATCAAGCTTTCTGTCAGTTCATATACCTGCATCCATTATTTGATACAGTATTACATTCATTGTAGTACTTATATCTGTGTTTTGGGAGTGGGAAAGGAGGAAGTTTACTGTTAAAGACCAGGCTTTTTATATAATGATAACAATTAATTACTATAAAATTTAAAACAGTATGTGTGATGCTCCAAACATATACTATAAATTCAGAAATTATTCAAGATTTTTTTTTAATACATGTACATGTATGAATAATGCGGCTGGATGGGTATCGCAATAATAAGAACTCGCATTCTGATAACTTAAACATAGATCTATATGCATTATTGTCCATTTTTGAAAAATTTCAATAATGAATGCATGCAATAATTTCTGAATTTACAGTAGCTTATTATCTTATTTGATGATGGTTTTTTATCTTAGGTTGGAACTATTGGTATATTGGCCATTGGAGGAATTGCTATATACTGTATGCATATGCTCCTTAACTGTTGTAACATTCTATGCAAAAGGTAAGTTGTAAAATAGAGAATGGAAAGAGAGAATGTGTCAAAGAGACAACAACCTGACCAAAGAGCTGAAATCGTCCAAGGCAACCAATGAGTCTTCAGGCAGCAATAAGATCCCACATCCATAGACAAGCTTTAGCATGTTCAGCTGGCCCCTAAACAATAATGTAAACTAGTTCAGTGAAATGGACGCCACACTAAACATATCAATGATTCAAATTTGAAAAAAACACATACAAGACTAACAAATGTTTGAGCTTCCTGACATGAGACAGGTGTTAAAATGTTTTGTAGAATCTCAACCCGCCCCCTATACCTTAAGCCGATGTGAAATAAACAATCCCACAACAGTAAACACAGTTTCAGCTCAGAATATAGCAGGGTAAATGTACTCTGAATAAAGAATTTCAAGATAATTTTTTAAGTTACATTTTACCATAAAAGACAGCAATACAAGCTACAATTACTTTGATTTTTAACTTTATTAGCTATGTTAAGAAGGATAGACACATTAAACAGAAGCTTGATGTATACACTTTGACTAAGTACATTAGTAAGTAATTTCTTTGTAAGCTAGCATTTCTTATTACATTTTTTTCTTCCATTTATACTTGTACAAGTACAATGTATAAGGAACTGAATCAATTTCTTAAAGTATTTTTTAATGATATAATTATAATTATACCTAAAATTATTATGATGATTGTACAGTGCTGCTGATTACTTGATTGCTGATTGATTACTGCCTGTGGCAAATATTTCAGTCATATTCAGGCCACAGTACTGTTGAAAATTTGTTTGATAAAAGTAGGCAAATTCTGCATGTATAAACATGCGAACAAGAATTATTTGTGCATCCAATAGAGAACGCTTAGCTTTATTTGACAACCAAAAGTTGATTGTGATTCCAAATGCCTCTTCTATTAATTTTGAGCTTAAATTTTAAACTTTCAAAAACATTATAAATCAGATTAGATATTGACATTGAAAATAGTTTTAATGGTACACCAATAAAGTGATTTAGTTTGTACTTATATATTTACAAAATTTTGCATGTTTTATATTTTTTTGCAGAGTTAATAAACCTACCTTAGATTATGCTAGTATACTTGAAACAGCTCTACAAACTGGACCAGAAAGACTTAGACGATGGTCAAGTGTAGGAAGGTAAACCACTGGTTTTGTCATAGTTTATGTATAGTATATCAGGGGTTCTGTATAAAAAAAAAACTATCAGAATCTTTATAAGGCGATAATTATTATATGTTATACTGGTCTTCAACAATTTCAGTTATATAAATAAGAAAATATGTGTCAATATTTTTTGGGGATTTTTTTTTTTTTTTTTTTTTAATTTAGATGCATGGTGGTGTATCTAGAAGTCAGTTAAAATGAATTTAACTGTCTGTACTTGACTTTTTGACATAAATTAATATATATTTGTCTGTAATTTATTATGTTGCATTTTACTGTGCAAATAATTTTCCAGTTGACTTGATACAGGCAATCACTTCTTGTTGGAAGATACTTTGATTTTTAGCTCACCTGGCCCGAAGGGCCAAGTGAGCTTTTCTCATCACTTGTCGTCTGTCGTCTGTTGTCGTTAACTTTTACAAAAATCTTCTCCTCTGAAACTACTGGGTCAAATTTAACCAAACTTGGCCACAATCATCATTGGGGTATCTAGATTGAAAAATGTGTCCGATGACCCGGCCAACCATCCAAGATGGCCGCCATGGCTAAAAATAGAACATAGGGGTAAAATGCAGTTTTTGGCTTATAACTCAAAAACCAAAGCATTTAAAGCAAATCTGACATGGGGGGTAAAATTGTCATTCAGGTCAAAATCTTTCTGTTCTGAAATTTTCAGATGAATCGGACAACCGGTTTATAGGTTGCTGCCCCTGAATTGGTAATTTTAAGGAAATTTTGCTGTTTTTGGTTAATATCTTGAATATTATTATAGATAGAGATAAACTGTAAACAGCAAAAATGTTCAGCAAAGAAAGATTAACAAATAAGTGAACATGACCGAAATGGTCAGTTGACCCCTTTAGGAGTTATTGCCCTTTATAGTCAATTTTTAACCATTTTTCCTAGATCTTAGTAATCTTTTAGTCAAATTTTCTCCTCTGAAATTACTGGGCCAAATTTAACCAAACTTGGCCACAATCATCATTGGGGTATCTAGTTTGAAAAATGTGTCTGATGACCCGGCCAACCATCCAAGATGGCCGCCATGGCTAAAAACAGGGCATAGGGGTAAAGTGCAGTTTTGGCTTATAACTCAAAAACCAAAGCCTTTAGATCAAATCTGAAAAGGGGTAAAATTGTTATTCAGGTCAAGATCTATTTGCTCTAAAATTTTCAGATGAATCAGACAACCCGTTGTTAGGTTGTTGCCCTTGAAATGGTAATTTTAAGGAAATTTTGCTGTTTTTGGTAAATATCTTGAATATTATTATAGATAGAGATAAACTGTAAACAGCAATATTGTTCAGCTGAGTAAGATTTACAAATAAGTCAATATGACCAATGACCAAAAGGGTCAATTGACCTCCTAAGGAGTTATTGCCCTTTATAATCGAATTTTAATAATTTTCATAAAATTTGTAAACTTTCACCATCATTTTCCACTAAAACTTACTGGACCAAGTTTATTATAGATTGAGATAATTGTAAGCACCAAGAATGTCTAGTAAAGTAAGATCTACAAACACATCACTATCACCAAAACACAATTTTGTCATGAATCCATCTGTGTCCTTTGTTTAATATTCACATAGACCAAGGTGAGTGACACAGGCTCTTTAGAGCCTCTAGTTTATTATTCACATTGAGCAAACAATTTTTTGGGTAAAGATTGCATGAAATGCATATACAAACCCTATTATCCTGAATTGATATCTAAATCTTTCAAGGTTTATCACTTCCTTTGACACACAAAATATATTGCATTTATCATAACGTTCTATACATCCTATCCATGAACATTTTCAGAAATTATGAATGAAACATATGCTTAGATATTCAAGACAGAAAATGATGTTATAATTGTCAAGAAAACAACATATTACTTTCAAGATGCAGAAATCTTATATCTATTCTAAAAATATCAATGATGTCATTGTGAAAGTTATCTTTAAAAATTTGTGTTATCTTTCTTAATAGTCTGGAATACTAGTTGAAACAACTACAACCAATGCTTTTTACAATTCAATAAAGCAAATTTACCCTTCAATGCTTGTCAAGTTCTCATAATCAGAAAGTGAGGTATATTTTGCATGACATCACATGCTATGTCTTGTTTTGTATGTTTAACTTTATTTTCTTCTCTATGATGGTGATTTCATATAATGACACACCTTTTTAGGAATTATTGTTTTATTTTTCAGAATGGTGGTAAACATATTTTTAGTGATGACACAGATAGGATTTTGTTGTGTATACCTAGTATTTATAGCACAGAATGTTAAACAGGTATCTGCAATCATTCTGCATCTTATAATTTTCTTATTGATATTCATGATATTTTTAGTATTGTTTTATATAGGAAATGGAGACTCCAATCATTGTGATAAACAATAACTTTTAAAAATGTTCATGTATTTTTAACACAGATAATGATTCAATTTGCTGCTAAGTTTGGTAAACTGAGAATTGAGGATGCAAATGATCTTCATTTACTTCAATCAATAAAGATTATTTTTAATTAATACTGTATTTATAAGCATTTAAAAATGAAACTTGGTTCCTCTTGGTTAATAGAAAATATTGTTATATAAATCTTGATATCTATTTTTAAAGGTTAAAACTGAACCACAATGAATTTGTAAATGCTATTTATTTCAGGTGATAGATTCTTTCCATAAAGGAGGTCCACCAGTGTTTGTCTATATAGTTATTACCACTGCACTGATTATACCATACACATTTGTACGAGATCTGAAGAACCTGGCACCATTTTCTACATTTGCCAATTTACTGAACTTTGTTGGTCTTATCATCATATTTCAAGACTTATTTCAAGGCCTACCTAATCCAGACAAGAGACCAGCATACAAACCTATAGATAAGCTGCCACTGTATTTTGGTACAGCTATTTATGCATTTGAAGGCATTGGCTTGGTATGTACATGTATAGTAAATTGTTAACAGTATGGAAATGTTCCATTAGTAGACAAGTACAAGGAAAACATGGTCATTGCCTTGTCCATCTAGCCTGACAATAAATGGCATTCAATTTTATTTCCCTTTTAATAAAAAAAAAAAAAAAAAGGAGCATTTGTTGGCTCACAAAGCCAAGTTTTCACTTGTTCATGTTTTTTGTGATAATAGGTGTGTCAAATTTATCTGCTCCCAAATACATGCATGGCTTAAATTACATATACTATACAAAAGTATATGTTTAGCTAATTCTGTTTGCGAAAAAATTTCATTCATTCATTATTTACCTTAATATGGAATTAAATTTATTTCCTGAAAGCACAGCAATGACTTTAAATTGCCTCAAACTTGTTGGTTACATGATTACTTCCAAATCCTAACAATAGAGTGTAGTATTTATTTGGAAATAAGAAATTTACAAAGACTTTACATTTATTCAGTAAATCTATGATTGTTCTGTACTTGGAAACTTGACATGTGTCAGCGATTGCATATATAACATTGAAAGATCTATGCTGAGGGCTTTTCCATAATGTATTGAATGGGGAGGGGGGTCTGCACTTAAAATATTAAAATTTAATGGGTTATTTCAGACAGATAACCTTAACAATTATATGAAATAATCAGTTAGAACTGTATGTATAGCAGGCTTAAATAAAAGTTGTCTTCTGACTTCCACCATACTTTTATTTCTGGAAAAGCACTGATGTCATTTTGGTAAATTAAAAAAATAATAAAGATGATATTGTACAATTGCCAATGAGGCAACATTTCACTGGAGACCTAAATGACATAGAATTAACAACTATAAGTCACCGTACGGCCTTCAAATCCACATGGGCACTCTCTTAATTATAAACTATTTCCTGGAATAACTTCCTGTTACAATGCATACAAAGAATTCTTCACCAATTATATTTCCTTTCTACAGGTTATGCCAATACAAAATAAAATGAGATACCCACATGACTTTGGTGGTCATTCAGGCGTATTAAACCTAGGAATGGTTATAGTCACATGTCTGTATACAGCTACAGGTTTTTATGGTTACTTAAAGTTTGGTGATGATTCATTAGGAAGTGTCACCCTCAACCTTCCTGCAAAAATTGGTAAGTAGAGTATTTAATTGCAAACTTAGTTAAGTGCTAAATTAAAAGCAAATAGATGTTAACAAAACAAAATATTAAGTAAGGTTGAAAACAAAATCAAGCAAAGAAGTCTTCTGCTGTCACCGATGAAATATGCTTTACCCTATGCATCTCACCCAACAAAGTCATGTCACCTGAGACTTCCTACTGAGCATTGTGCCTAGACACTTCAAACTTATTTATAAAGTGCCCCTTATAAAAAAATTATAATAAGGGGGCATACTAAGCAACTTTTTGCTTCACAATGATTAGATAATCTGCATGAATCTGCTCAAAGTGACACTCCGTTATATTGACAACTATGTAGAATTCACATATATTCATACCCCAAAATAGAACAGTGGAGCTTACAATACATTAAGTTAAACTGACTTACCTGAGAAACTCCGAAAAGAGTTCTGTTTCTAAATAATAAAAAGTATAACTGTTGAAAAATCAACCCACTAGTGATTTAACTTGTGCTACACACTAGTTTATTTCATGTATCATTAGATAAAACATGGTGTTATGTTTGATATTGAAATATGCTTTTAGTTAATATGCTTTAATTACAAGTAGCACTTTCTTGCAAAAAAAGCCTGTGATGAAATTTAAATATATATTTTGTTTGTGTTACAGGTTATATATATCAGTAAACCTGTTATTTGCTCTGTCCATGTTTATAACATATGGATTACAGTTTTATGTACCTATAAAAATCACATGGCCATGGATTTCTAGTAAAATTACATCCAGAAGATGGCTGAATTGTTCAGAATATATATACAGAACTATTTTAGTTTTAATCACATGTAAGTTTGAATTACATCAATAGATCAAGAAACACTTGAAAAAATAGACATGTAAAAGTATTGTTTTGTGTCAACCTATAGATCAATATTACTTTTACACCTACATCTATTTAAGCACATTTAGATTAAAACTTGTCTTTGGATAAAATAGTTGATCTTTTCACCTATACTAAAAGATGAGCCTTTCTGATATGAATATTTGACATAGACTGGGGTGGGGTTAAGGTACTATAATTATTGCCTTTTATAATCTGTGTATATTGGTATCACATCGGCGTCAGCGTCATCCCAAGACGTATGGTTTCCGGATAATTACTTTAGTATAAATAAGTAAATAGAAATCAATAAAATTTTAACATAATGTTAATAAACCACAAAAGGAAGGTTGGGATTGATTTTGGGGGTTACAGTCCTGAAGGTTTAGGAATAAGGTGCCAAAAAATGGGCCCACATAAGCATTTTTGGAGTTTCCAGTCAATGAATTGTGTTTAAGTGTATAAATCTCTCTGAAATTTATTAAGAAATGACAATTGTCTTGAGATGATAAATTGTAAATTTATTTTTAGAAGCTACCATTAATTAATATTAATTTTAACCATGACTGTATGTCATTTTATATTTTTATATTTTATGATGTCTTTATATGAGTAGTTATTGTTGCAAACTCCATTAAAAATTTGAATTGAGATTATTTTTGGACTAAAGGAAGGGGGAGGTTAAAAAAAAAAGTGTATTGCTCAAAAGCAAAAAAAAATTTTTTTTTGTTCATTAGATCACATTCATTCTGTGTCAGAAACCTATGCTGTTTCAACTATTTAATCATAATCCAAATTCAGAGTTGAATCAATCTTGAATGTTGTGTCCATACTTCCCCCAACTGTTCATGGTTTGACCTCAGGGGTCGTATAAAGCTGCACCCTGCATAGCATCTAGTTAATATTTTCTTTGATTTATATACTCCAATGGAATCACAATTTAATGTAGAACATATTTCTTGATTTTTAAAGTGTACACTTATAATAGTTATGATGGCATGTATCTAAAAACAGATCTAATGAATATAAGAATAAGTAGCTATTTTCATTTTACCTTATGAATTTTTCACTTAAATTGTAGATAATATATTTTAATTTTATGGTAAGTTGAGGAGTTCTTAACATGATAATGAGGAGAGTTGAAATTACCCAATTCCAATATAAATGCTTTTCAGTAATATGCACAAGTTCATTCCAGACACGAGCTCATTTTTCCTACCTCACAGAATTTCTGGCTTCAAATTGACTCATTCTTCAAATTCCAAATTGTAGAGTTGTTACTCAATTTTTTTTTAATTTCTAACCCTCAACATCAGCACTTATACTCATCAAGCATATGTCAATTCATTGAAATGGTGTTACTAGTACATGTATATTGATCCTCAACATTTTAATACCAATACATGACTATCATGGTATAAATTATTTGTATTAATATCAACTATTTCATTGATAACTTTCAAACCTGCTATTTATATTGAAATATGCATAGTGATGATTTAAAGACAAACCAAAAAAATCACTGTCTAACTTTTTCAGTTTTCAAGGAGATTTGTTATTTTGATATATCACCCTTATGTCCTTTCATTGTATTACTTGTAGTATTATGAGTCTTGAAGAGCTGTTATATGGAAAAAGGTCTTGTCATTTCATTTAATTTCGGTATGCAAAGAAATTACTGATTATACCTATAAAGTTTCATCTCTGGCCTAAAAATTTAATGGATGTTCGACTGTAATAGCCAGAACAGTTTCCATCAGACCTTAGCCATTTTGTTATTTATGTGTTCACTGAGGATCACTGTTTATGTAGGCTACAATAAGCTATACCTACCAGCCTTCCAAGGTTTGCAGGTTAAGAAATGGGAAGAAAAGTGGTCAAAGTTGATATTTTTGGCATAAGGTGGCAAAATTTAAGCCCATTTCCAGCTCACAACTTATTTAAACTACTGCCACCCATAATTATTTTTCACCTGTACTTTTTGTTATTTTAAAGTCTCAGTGTCAAGGTAATGCTCATTTCCAAATACTTACAAATGTATCATAATTTTACAAAATTATACGTTTTCTTGATACAAATTGTGCATAGTAAATATTAAGATTCCAAAAAGGTGAATTACCTTAAAAACTTGTTTGAAATAGTTCTTGTTAACACTAGTATCATTATTTTTTTTCAGTTGGAATAGCATCAGCAGTGCCACATTTAGAACTTCTGATATCTCTGATTGGTGCTTTTGCCAGTTGTGCTCTTGCACTAATGTTACCACCTATAATTGAACTTTTGACATTGTCTGTTGAAGATGGTCAACTACGGTGGTGGACAGTTATAAAAGACATTGTGATTATAGTTTTTGGTTTATTAGGATTTGCTACTGGAACTTTTTCAGCTTTACAAGCTATAATTGAAAAATTTTAACTACAATTATTAGGAGTATTAGTAGTGAAAGACATGAAAGGCAGTACTTCAAAACATTCCTGATAATAGATCTTTGTGTGACTCAGGTGCACTATGACATTTCCTGCATAATGTTCCTCATTAATACATTTTGTATTCCTTGTATATTGTTATGTTTACTTGAATTTTTCCTCATGATGTGCATGTAGTTATTTTAGTATAAAGTGTATTTTTATGCCCCACTTACAATAGTAGAGGGGCATTATGATTTCTGGTCCATCTGTAAGTTTGTTTCGTTTGTCCCTCTTTGCGTCCCGCCTTCTGTGCGTCCGTTTGTCCTGCTTCAGGTTAAAGATTTTGGTCAAGGTAGTTTTTGATGATAGTAGAGGGGCATTATGTTTTTTGGTCTGTCCCTTCGTTGGTTCGTCCGTTCGTCCCGCTTCAGGTGGAAGTTTTTGATGAAGCTGAAGTCTAACCAATTTGAAACTTAGTACACATGTTCCTTATGATATGATCTTTCTAATTATAGAGCCAAATTATACTTTTGACCCTAATTTCAGGGTCCACTGAATATAGAAAATGAAAGTGCGAGTTTAAGGTTAAAGTTTTTGGTCAAGGTAGTTTTTGATGAAGTTGAAGTCCAATCAACTTGAAACTTAGTACACATGTTCCCTATGGTATGATCTTTCTATTTTTAATGCCAAAATTAGATTTGTTACCCCATTTTACGGTCCATTGAACATGGAAAATGATAGCGTGAGTGGGGCATCCATGTACTTTGGACACATTCTTGTTTTTCATAAACTCCAACTCTCATAGTTTGTATAAATATCATTTGCTCAATGTTTTTTTATTTCCTGATTTCATTTTTGTGTGTTTAAGGTATCAGAGTAAAGTAAACTTGAATTTTGTTGGGTAATCATCTTTAAGATTTATGTTAAATATCCACCCTTTGATATAAAGTATACAGTACTGTATTTTAAGAAACTAGCAGCCAGCAATTTTTTCATATGGAGGCCAATGTTGACGTATTGCTCCTGTACACCACAACTTACAAATCTTCACAACTTTATGAAATGATATTAACTGTATTTTGATAATGAGGAGATGTAAAAATTGTTGTGGTTCAATTCATCAAAAAACAACCTATAGAAAAAAAATTAGCATGTGTGATTAAAGAGAATTTCAAAAATATGTTTCAACACAAAAAAAAATATAGAATAAAGAAATGAAATTAGTTTAAAATTGAAGAATGAAACGACTACATGAAATGCTTTGATTTCACTTAAAATATATGTTACAATTTTTTTATTTTGAAATTTAATACTTTATAGGCCAAAAATAAAATGCATAAGAAAGATTGAACATTTGAATACTAATATCAAACAGATTTGTTATGTGATCATTTGAGGAATTTCAAGTTTGGTCAGTTTTTTTCTTCATTGTCAAAATCTATAAAGGAATTATTTTTTCTGTAATTTCAATATTTTAAAATAAGTAATTTATATTTCAAGTGTGGTTTTGTCTTCAAGTGATATTTTATTGTTCTGGGTTTGTCTATTATAGTTGATGAAATTTTTAATTGTGCCAACTAGAAAATAGATCTGTTGTATTATATGATATATTTTTAATATACCAAATGTGATTGGTTTTTGTTATTTATTTATTTTTTTTTTTTTTTTTGGGGGGGGGGGGGGGGCAGGGAAGAAGATTTTCTGTCATTAAACAAATAATTTGAAGTGAGGAACACATTGAAATATCATAAACTATATAAATCCAATTGAAAAAAAATGCAATTTGAAATTAATTTTTGTCTGGTGTAGGATAATTTAAAAGTTTGAAATGAAGTCGTTATGGTAGCTTTTTAAAGTGTTGTTTATTTTGGATTTGGTTTTCTTAATGTCATAGTTAAAAACCCATATTTTTTAAACATATATTTTCTGAATCTCTCATGCATATGTAAACCATTTAACGAAATCTTATACATTTGTTATAGTCATATTTCAAATCATTTTATTATATATGTATTCATTAGTTTAAACATATTTATTTAGAGTGGATTGGGAAACAAGTTTTGCAACTTATATTAATCCCTTTCCACTTTGCGGGTGCGAGTGCTGCCTTGTAGCGGCATTAGTCTTCTCTTTTTCAAAATCTTCAAGGGTGTCTTTAACGTGCAAGAGATGTTGCTCTCTCTTTACACAGGTCAGCCATTTATCCTTCCCTTCCGACGGACTATCATCGTTTCCTTAAGACCATACTCGCAAATGGTGTCAAGGGAGAGCCGAAAATATGTATTCATTGCTTGTTGTACAATAATAAAACACTTATTAATTAATTATTTCACAGGTAGATTTGAAATAACTGGAAATCATTGAATACAAATAATTCATACCAGACACAGTTCAGCCCCCCTAAAAATAGTAAAAATAAGTAATAAAGGTAACTGACAGTCAATTATGTTTCAAAATAAGGTAAACCTAATTTTTAGGGCTAATCCTAACATCAAATTCTGGATCCATACCTAAAAAAATTCGAATGGGAACATTTCCATAGATTTAACATAGGATGGATAAAGCTAAAATTCAGTTAGAATTTGTAACTTTGATTGTTTAAGTATTTTGTGTTTGTAAAGAATATGATAATTAAAATGTGCAATAGTATTTGTGTTATGTATAATTGTATTAAATATACTTTATGTATACAATTTTTGTGATATTTTTCTGTAATTCAGCACACAATTTAAAGTGTGATCACATGAACATTTGTGTTTCTGCATTTTATAATGACTGAAAGCAACATAATGTCCAGTTCAAATCTCCTACTGCTAGCAGAGTAATTCCTCATTTGATTTTGTCTAGTTGAAGACCGTATGTTGTTCAAATTTTAAAAATAATTTTAGGATAGCTGTTCATGATTTGATTCATTTTCAGCTTGTAAAGAAAGCCATTGAATTTAGAAATTTAAAAAGTCTGACTTTTATTTAAAATCTGTAACTAGTTATTCTATTGGTTAGATAAAATTGACATTAGATTTCTGTACTGTTTTTTAAATGTAAACAGATATGTGATTAAATGAAAATGATATTTTATGTATGGGTGTTTGAAGATTGTCTGTGATAGTGTTATAATATATAATAATTGTTATAATTGGTGCTTAATCTAATATTTCCTGTATCAATTTTCTTGGTAGTAATGTAGCATTTGTATCAAAATAATTTTTGATTTTTTTCTCAAAGAAAAGAAATGAGACAGTTGTACTTGTTAAAAAGAAAAGGGGTCTTGATAAAGAATGATAGAGTTTTCTAATAGAATTTTATTCTAATTTAAGAATAGTTCTCCAAAATGCTGCTTATGGCATTTTTTTCTCAAATATTAGAAAAGTATGAATCTCAAATCTATTTTACAAGCTTTGTTTCAAATAGAAAAATCTGAATGATTGAAATTTAAAATCAAATATGAGAAGATAGTTCTTAAAATGTGCTTTCAGAAAAGAAAAAATACATTTTGGTCTCTGGCAAACATGTGATAATACAATGAATTTCATAACTTTCTTTTTATCTAATTAAAAAGACAGTTATAATTCATTTGCATTCCTGTCTCAAAAATAGCAAATTTGATTATAGATTTCTACCATTTGTGTTCTGCGATTTTACAATTTATGATGACAAAAGACACATGCTCGACCTGCATGTTTGATTGAAGATCTAATCTATTCGATTATGCTATTTTTTACAATCCAAGATGAAGGAAGACACCTAATCGACCATAATATGGTTAAATTTTATAAAGATTATTCATTGTAGTTTCTTACCTTGTGCTGCTTTCTGCTCTTTGGTTTGCTTGTTTTCTCTTGACACATTCCTCATTTCCATTCTCAATTTATCTTATCAAAGAGTTCAATTTTCACTTATTTCTGATTGTAATGTCAAATTGTTATCCTGTTGACTGTAGGTTTTCTTTCCCTGTTATGGTTTTATAGATGATTGTAGGAGGCATTATGTTTTCAAGCCTGTCTTTCTCTCTGTCCGTCCATTAGACGTCTATTTGTCCATTCCATGTTAGGGTGAAGTTTTAGTTGAAAGTAGTTTACCACAAAGTTGTTGTCACATCAACTTTAACATTACATATTATATATATTATGATAAAAACATATTATGCAAAATTAGGTATTTTTATCCAGACTTTGTGGGTCACTGAACAAGGAAATATAATGAAAGTTGGGCATGGTTTCCTTTAAGACACATCCTAGTTTTTAATTCATTGTGTGCATTTTTCTTATATAAATGAAATGGAATTAAATTAAAAAAAGAATCAGGAGGCTGGGAATGGAAGCAAGGATTTACATTACAGGGGAGATGGATTTTGGTTCATTGATATATCTTTAGTGCTACACCATTGGACATATGATGCATATAGGTATCACTGTTTCAATTAAAAAAAAATAGTAAGTAAAGTATAATACAAATCTACAGTATTGATTGTCAAAATTTTACAATTAGAAAATTGTGTTAAAAGATTACATATAAATAGCCTTTACACATCTTGTTTCTGTTATTAGCATGGATTAAATATTTTATTGCTTATTATATCATTATAATATTCATACATATTCCATTTTTTTTCTACAAAACTGTCATTTGACTGTTATGCATGGATGTTTTGTTATATTATTATCAGATGAATAAAAAATATCTATTTCTTATACTAGTAACTGTTTATTTCATTATCAATATTATGATGTTTTTGAAAGTACACACACTGTTCAAGTTGAAGATTCTTTGCAAAAATATGTGTGTGCCTGATTATGTACATTTCTTCTTGAACACAATTAAACCAACTCAAAGACACCATTGTTATAATTTTGTTTGTAAGATGCACATTTTGTCTACAAAACATTAATCAGTGATGCTTGAATCAAATCATTTAAATTTTCACAGATCCCATATGTGCTTTATTCTTTTTTTCAGTTTTTCGATGTTTAGTATGCATGGGAAAATTAACGTCAGCTCTGCATGCCTTCAATGTTATTGTTTCTCTTTGTTAGCTTGTATTTGTATAGGGTAATGAAACATCTTACTTTGTGAAAACCACACTGATGATGGTTTCATTAAAATACTAAACCATTTGATCGACATCATATTTGTTGAGTTGATGGATTGATATTTCAACAGTCGGTTTATTTTAATGGGTACTAATTGTGCACCCCTAATGGCGGACTTGTTTTAGTATTCATATGAAATTGAATTCATACAAAACAAAAAAAAAGATTTTGAAATCATTTTAAGATATATTGATTATGTTCTGTCCCCGCAAGAGTTTTGAATATTGGTAAACTATTGTCTAAATTTTGATAAGGTAAACACATACTTTATTTCAGAGGTTTGTAGATTCCTATGCCAAACACTAAAAAAACAAGTCGTTGTGTATGATATTGTACATGATATACCAGGCTAAAATAAAGTCAACAGTAGTAATCCAGTGTTCAAAAGTCATAAATCGATAGAGAGAAAAACAAATCAGTGTTACAAACAAAAACCGAGGGAAACACATCAACTATAAAAGGAACAACAGGAACACCGAAGTGCAACAAAAATAAACGCCAACACACACAGAAACAAACTATTTGATAATAACTGCAATATTCCTGACTTGGTGTAGGAATTTTAAAGACAAAAATGATGGGTTGAACCAGTTTAATGGCTAGCCAAACCTCCCACTTTATGACATGTTAATGTTAAAAGTATCGCTAAAATGACAGCACTACGTGAGACAAATACATCACAAACACAAAGAACATTCATAACAGAGAAACGCAAAATCAAATAATATAATTGTGGTCCCACAACATGAAAACCGCAAAACAACAATGAACATATTAAATCAACGAAAAACACTAAAGGATATAAAAACAGTGACACTCTTACATAACTAACATGCAATCTCGAACTATATACAATTAGTTTCAAAATATTTGTTCAAACAATTTTCATGACAAAGATGATATGGAAAAGCAATTTTATAATTATTTGGACTACAAACGATAACTGAAAACCGATTTGATTAAAAAATTTCTACGTTGGTGATGTTGAACAGTTGTATATTTTTTTATGATAGCCGTCTCCTAAGAACGGTACTATTTAGTTTACCTATAATTGAAATTGATCAGTTTAAAACTCTATCGCAAGTTACACGATAGGTTATACATGGAAATAATGAATATTTGATTCCAAATTTTTCCTAGGGATTTGCACATGTAAATGAGAAGTACACTTTATCAGTCTGAATATGCGGTCGTATTAGGGTGAAACAAAAAACCGTCCGAAATATAAGTCTGATTTACAATAGCACCATTTGTCTAGATTTGTCTAGACCTTTAACTCTGATAGTCTTAGATTTTGTTACAGTTTTAGAAGACCAAATCCACTAATCAAACTTTTGGGACTGTAAGGGGTTGAAATCATTATCTGTAGTTGAGCCACATCACGAATGACAAGAAATGAGTTGTTCGTTATCAATGTCAGAAACAATTAGTTTACTATCAATATTGTCTTTTAAGATTCATCAAGAATATATTCGACAGTTTATGCTAAGTACAACTGTCATGTCTTACTATTTTAATATCTATTTAACATACTACAGTTTTGGTGTCTAAATTGGTATGGTATGTATGAACTTATTATCGGAAAGGTTATGAACACTCTGGGCCACGATGAAATAACTAAACGTTAAGAAAAAAAACTCATTGAGACACATGTGATGATTTATTATATACAATGACATTTTAATAACAATTATGACTTCAAAAAGTTTTAATAATCTCCCTAACAGCAGAATATGTTCCAGTCGCGAATCCTACAAAACCAAATAGAACTATTAAAATGTCTTTTATTAATTTCCACCATGGAAGTTGTCCATGCTCCATTGATAGAGTCAACATTTCAATTATAGGTGGTAGCATGAGCGCAAGTGCACAACTTGCAAAGGCCCCTATTAAAGATATTAGTAGATCTAAATGTGGTACCACCGCTGCTACTCCCACTGCAAACAGAAAAATGTATTCTTAATAAAGAGATTTCTAATGCATCCTAAATGTTTCTTCAAGTTATAAGGATAAGATAAAAAAAAAAAAAAAAAGCAGTAGACCAAACACTTATGTGGATATGTTTCTTCCTACAATCCCCTTACTATTATTTGTCTGTTTGTCTTTTTCATTTTTAGCCATGATGTTGTCAGTTTATTTTCGATTTATGAGTTTGACTATTCCTCTGGTATCTGTCGCCCCTCTTTTATGTGGTGTTCCCGTTTGCACGGTTTTACACTAGTCATTTATGGGGCCCTTTATAGCTTGCTGTTCGGTGTGAGCCAATGCTCTGAGTTGAAGACCGTAGATTGACCTATAATGCTTTACTTTTACAAATGGACTTGGATGGAGAGTTGTCGCTCATATCACATCTTCTTATATCTATTGTATGAATATTCGGAACTGGAAAATATAACCACTGCGGTAAAATCGATGATGCATATTTTTCCTCGAAGATATAGAAAATATTTATAACTGCTTTCAAATTGCATAACCCAGTAAATTTAAAACATTAATTCTACTTCGCAAATTCTTTTATCTCAATACATGCATATAGAAAACAAGAATTTATTGGTTGTTGCGTCGCCTGAAAAGTATGTCTTTATAATCTGACGTACTGAAGAAACGTAAGACGAACTCTTTTAAGTTCATTCAAAATATTTAATATTCTGTATCGAAAACTAGTAAGAAGTAGGTTCTGACAGATTTAATAAGTGCAAACACGTTAAATTACTCATCACTATCAAATTGCTGACTTAAGATGAATACATAGTTCATAAGCAAATGAAAAATAAACAGTGACTGATGTATCTCGAATCTTGAGTAGACGACACGCACATCTTTTGTACTAAAGAAAGCATGGTCTACTATGTGAGTTTTTTCAAGTAATGACGAGCCTAGAGAAGTCCGCGCTTATGCACTTACATGGAATATTATTAATAACGAAAATATTGAATCAGTCGAGACTCTACGAGTTTACAACTCTCAGGCATAGATAGCCTGGAAAACGTAATCTATAAAGAACAAACCATTATCACGATAATAAATTTAGTCTTTATACGGTGTGAATTCACAGTATATAAAAAATGTTAACAACAAAATCTTTGTTTAACTCAAATTCAAAACAGTGAACCGTGTTATATCAACGCTTGTTTAATTTCTATTATTCTATAAGGTAATTCAGAAAACATACATCATCCAAATTCCTGGCAATGTACCGTTGGATTATTTTCATTTTATTTTGTATCGAATATCAGATCACAACGAATATGTTCATTTTGTGGTATCCATCATCCGACCTTGTTTTCCGATTGTGGCATTACCGAATTCGACATTCATTCGAACATTTATGTGTCACGAGCAACACGACGGGTGTAACTAGGGACAGCTTAGTCTCCACGGGCATATTTACTTATTTGTATTTTCTGTAAATAATTGTTATGAATACCCATGAAACTTTATTTGCTCATGTTTTGGTTTCTTTCCTATTTTGCGAATAAAGCTTTTATCCTGGTATCTATGATTGGTATATTTGAAGGAGTAGAAATGATAGGTCGGGTTTTTTTACACACTTTGCCATTTGATTAAATACTTTCCTTTTTGAAATTTCCTTGGGGTTCAGTATTTTGTGATTTGACATCTTTTTTGTATGTTCTATAAATTGCTGAATGTCATATCAAAAATATTTCTTTTTACAAATTAAAGAAACTAACACATTAAACCAAAATACTATAGGTTCACATTTTACTTACATGAAAACAATACTATAATAATTCGGTATGGATATTCTGCATATATATGAACTTTTCTGCTCGAACCTAATTTTTTAGCAATCCACGGAAATGTTATTTTAACTGGCACATATATCATCAGTCCATATGATATAAACAGAGATGCAGCAAATATTAAGTTCACAGAAAGATATAACCTACAATTATATACGTAAATCTTAATGTTGAATATTTTCCTCTGATTCTACTCTTTCGTGTATTTCATTTTCAGTAATTAAACGCAAAATGTAATTGTAGACAAGTGAAAGGCTGTACAGACAGTGACCTATAGTTGTTAACTTCTACTTCATTTTGTCTTTGGTAGAGAATTGTAACATTGACAATCAAACTTCATCTTCTTATCAATATATTTATTATATGCTCTACGAGTTTTGAAACAGAAAAAACATAACTGTAATAAATGATACATTTTAACAGGTAAGAAAGTCTGAATAATGGTTATATTAGTATTTGGCGGGGTTCGCGTTTCTCAGTTTATAGTTTTCTATGTAATGTTTTGTAAACTTTTTTTTGTTCTAGCTAAGGCGATATTAGCTGCGGAACCGTAGCGGAACCGTAGTTCCGCAGCTAAGGCGATATCAGTTTGTGTTCATCAGATTAGTTTGAATGTTTCTTTGGTTTCTTTCGCCTCTCTTTTTCCAACTCTTAGCCTGTTGCGAATCTCGTTCAGTATTCATTAAGTTCATTCAAATATTATTTTAATTATTTAATTATTTTAATTATTTTATTTAAAACCGTTTCACCGCGGATAAGAATAAATGTTTGTCAATCTGTTTTAGTGTAATTAGGGTGTATTCTTTTTATAATTCAAATACTACGTAAAAATTAAACATTGATGCCATAGTTAGTTTTCATCTCTAATTTCATTCTTGTATGTAAGCTTGGGTACATTTACTTCCACACGGTATCAAAGCTAAAATGGTGGATTAAACATGGACAAGTTTATCTTTTTCGTGATTGTTTTGTTTGATTCTACATATTTTAACAGTCCTTCTTACGGTCAACAACTGTATGCATATGGAATTCTTGTGATTCAAGTGACACATAGTTTTAAATGAATGTTACAATTGCAGGATTAAAACTCAACAAACAAGAGAAATTGAAACAAACCAATTATCATTTGGTAGATTCAGTGTTATACTGCCCAAAGCATCGCCCCCAAATTTCAGGTAGCCATAGAAACCCATTGCTGTGTAAAGACTTGTCACAATCGCCATACCTAGGTTCATTACACCACTAAGGCCTCTAAAATCACTTGGGTATTGCATTTTATTTTCAATTGGCATAACCTGAAATTTTGAAATATATATTAATGCGTTAACGATATTCTTATAATGATGATGGTTGCTTTATTCTGTGAAATTTGGTATATAATTGCCAATTCGACATCTATCCAAAAGACCATGTTTGTAAGGTGTAGTTTTTGTGTGTGAATGTGTAGTTTTTTTGTTTGTTTTTTTTTGCAATTTTCCCATTATGAATACATGGGGGATTTTTTTTTTTTTTTAAGTCATTGATCAAATTATGAAATGTACATACATATCTTTTGTATTATGTTTTAAAACAACGATAAGCAAGTGTGTGTTCTTTTTGGGAAGGCTGTCTTTTCATTTAGTTAATCCTTATCATCATTTAGTATTTTTATAGATACCATATTGAAATTTGACCATTCATTTGTATGCACCAGATGTTTCTTCTAGATATAGCTTCCAACTTACTGACAGGAAGAAAAAAGTAAAATCACAAAAATACTGAACTTAGTGGAAAATCAATTTGGAAAGTCCATAATCACATGGCAAAATCAAATAACAAAACACATCAAAAACGAATGGACAAGAATTGTCATATTCCTGACTTGGTACAGGCATATTCAAATGTAGAAAATGGTGGATTAAACCTGGTTTTATATAGCTAACCCTCTCACTTTGATGACAGTCTCATCAAACTCCGTTATATTTACAATGATGCGTTAACTAAACAGACACAATAAATAAAATAGTCAAAATATGGGTACAGCAGTTATCATCGTGTAACAATTTTAAAAGGAACAATTTAACAGAACACAAAAACATCTATCTACAACAATCAGGTAGAAGTTCATTTTAATGATATATATATTTCTAAAAACTAATTGAACTTGAGAAACCCCTGTGTTTGCTTGGGCTCATGTTGTTCAGTTTTTATTTGCTGCATATTGTTTATAAACTGTTGTGTGTCTGTTATTCTCTTTTTCCTGTTGGGAATAGTATTGTATTTTTTTCTTTTACTTATTTGGCTTGTGGTTTTTATTTGTCTCTTTGTGTCCTTTGGCTTCATTTTTCCTGGAGGATATCTATGAAGTAACCCGAGGGTAAAACAATCAATTCTTTTTAATAAAAACAAAAAAATATGTTTTTTTTCCATATTTTGTGTAAAGTTATACGTATTTACTCACAAGACCTATACCTTCATAAGAAAATATCACTGTTCCGAAATATAACGGTAAATCATCAAAAGGCATCGAAGCTGGTCTTGACCTGTAGTCCGGTAATCCTCGGAATAAATACTGGAAAATTATCACAAGTCCCACAAAGTTAAAAATGTTAGCTGCCATAGAAAAAGGAGCTAGTAGTTTTAATTCTTTTATAAATGTATATGGTATTAGCACAGCTGTAACAATGAGTAAATAATGTATAGTTGATAAGCTGTCTGGATAGAACGAATCTACAAACTGAAAAAAATAGTTAATAAATCTAAGTTCACTGTATCATTATAAAAACATAGAGATGTGCCTCGATTGGCAATTTAACAACTATTTATCAAGGACAAAATGAAAAAGATATTAACAGTTCTGAAAGGTCACCTAATTGACTTCAACAATATGTAAAATCCTATTATTTTAGGTTTATCCAACTCCGCCTTCCACCTTTCCCCCTGGTTAAATAAATGTAAAATAATCAAAAGACAAAACTAACGGCATTCTTCAAGTTAATACTAATAAACGAAAAACATGTTGGCCTTCGTCAACCAACAACTACCATTGGACTACCCGTCCTTGGCTGAGGAAATGTATATACAAAATGTATTATAACATGTATACCTAACTTCAATTAATATTGTATGTATGGTTGTTTCCATCCCTCTAAATATATATGTATTCCTGTTATTCGTACTGTAACCAAATTGTGTGAAAGGAATTGGCTTTTAATGTCAGCTGTGTACTACTTTGACTGTTCCTCTGATATCTTTCGTCCCTCATTTAAAACAGATGAAAACGTTAAGATGTTTTCTTTTTTATGTTTAGATTGCTGTCAGATAGGGCGATGTTTCAATTTCCTTTAACTGGTATAAGAAACTTTGTATAGGCAATAGTGTATATTTCGAATATATTCAATTTTTCAAAAAGCCGTGTTACAAAAATTTTCAATCATTTAAGATGCCAGTTGTTGAACTTAAACCAACTACGAGAATCTCTATACAACAATATCAACTATGTGCTATTATTTGAAGATGATACTTAACAAGTGAGGGGTATAGCTGGCTATAAAACCAAGTTCAAACCACCATTTTCTACTTCAAAAAATGCTTGTACCAAGTAAAAATATGACAGTTGTTATCCATTCGTTTGATGTGCTTGAGATTTTGATTATGATTTTGCTATTTGATTTGGAACTTTCGTTTTTAATTTCCTCAGAGTTATGTATTTTTGTTAGTTTACTTTTTTAACAATATTCACCTGCTTTATATTCTGTGCAACAAACAACAAATATATACAGCAAAATCCTGTTTGTGTGATGATTAAGAAAATATTGACTAACAGTCTATAAATATAAAATAAAACATCAATTGATCAAATAAGTTATGAATTCCAAATTTTGAGAACAATAATTTCTTATTCACGAACAA
>CM034361.1:40605899-40727842 GCA_019925275.1 Mytilus edulis | reverse complement strand
TTTCATCTTGTAACAGTATTAAAACATTTGACTTTTCTACCCTGTACACAAGTATTCCACATTCCAAACTAAAAGACAAATTGAAAGAGTTGATATTACTTTGCTTCATAAAAAAGAATGGCCAACGTAGATACAAGTATCTTGTCTTAGGGAGGGATAAATCCTACTTTGTAAAGAATCACTCTGATTCAAACAAAAAATTCTCTGAAACTGATATTATCAAGATGCTTGATTTCTTGATTGACAACATATTTGTTACGTTCGGAGGACGTGTTTTTCAACAGACTGTCGGCATTCCAATGGGAACAAACTGTGCCCCTCTACTCGCCGACTTGTTTCTTTATTATTATGAGGCTGACTTCATGCAGGAACTTCTTAGGAAGAAAGATAAGAAGTTAGCAATATCCTTTAACTCTACTTTCCGCTATATAGATGATGTTCTTTCACTAAACAATTCAAAATTTGGTGACTATGTGGAACGCATCTATCCAATCGAACTAGAGATAAAGGATACTACAGATACAGTTAAGTCGGCTTCATATCTTGACTTACATCTAGAAATTGACAATGAGGGTCGGTTGAAAACAAAACTTTACGACAAAAGAGATGATTTCAGCTTTCCAATTGTGAACTTTCCATTTCTAAGTAGCAACATTCCAGCAGCACCTGCATACGGGGTATATATCTCCCAATTGATACGATATTCCCGTGCTTGCATTTCCTATCATGATTTTCTTGATAGAGGTTTGCTGCTCACAAGGAAGCTATTAAACCAAGAGTTCCAAATGGTGAAGTTGAAATCATCCCTTCGTAAATTTTACGGACGCCATCACGAGTTGGTTGACCGTTATGGAATAACCGTTTCACAAATGATATCGGATATGTTCCTTACGTCGTAACTACAATCCCCTTCCCTTTCATGAATATGACCTACCGAATTAGACTATTTACCGGATTTGTAATCACTTAAGCAACACGACGGGTGCCACATGTGGAGCAGGATCTGCTTACCCTTCCGGAGCACCTGAGACCACCCCTAGTTTTTGGTGGGGTTCGTGTTGTTTATTCTTTAGTTTTCTATGTTGTGTCGTGTGTACTATTGTTTTTCTGTTTGTCTTTTTTATTTTTGGCCATGGCGTTGTCAGTTTGTTTTAGATTTATGAGTTTGACTGTCCCTTTGGTATCTTTCGTCCCTCTTTTATACAGCCTTGCAATTTCTGAAAGAAAGCTAAAAAGTAAAATCACAAAAATACTGAACTGAACTGAATATTCAGAGGAAAATCCAATCGGAAAGTCCATAATCACATGACAAATTCAAATGACAACACACATAAAAAACGATTGGAAAAGAACTGTCATATTCCTGACTTGGTACAGGCATTCTCAAATGTAGAAAATTGTGGATTGAACCTGGTTTTAAACTTCTCACTTTGATGACAGTCTCATCAAATTTACGTTATATTTACAATGATGCGTGAACTAAACAGACATAATAAATAAAATAGTCAAAATATGGGTACAGCAGTCATCATCGTGTAACAATTTTAAAAGGAACAATTAAACAGAACACAAAAACATCTATCTTATAACACATTCATTGATTCGCGTGTCTGACGGCAGACATTTTTTACAGTACTCTTACTTAAAAGATAATAACATGAACCTCATACAGTTCTGATATTGCTTCCTTTTATTTGCTTCTACTTGGAAAAGTCAAACCTTGAAAAATGCAAAAATATGCAACCAAAATTTTTAAATGATTTTTAATGACAGCAACATTTCATTTCATAATGATAGTTGCAAATTTAAATAAAAATTGAAAGACGCTATAAGTATTAACGTTACCATAATTGAGCGATTGTAATTAGACGTATACTGCAATACAGAAACTCACAACAACTCCAAATCGTGTATGATTTATTCACGACTCTCGTACATTCTCATCAAAATGTTCATCTATATGTAAGACTATTTAACCGCTGTTCAGTAATATTTTTACCATACATTCTTTTGTTTCCGTTTAGTTTTAACAGAACAAAAGACAATACTAGAGTAGAAGAAGAGAGTGAAATGATAAGGTAGCTTTATCTTCGATTTCTAGTAAAATTTAAGTTTCCTATGCTGGGTTTTGTATACTGTTGTCTGTCGTATTGTAAGTTCCTTTTTCCATAACGTAGTCAGTTTATTTTTAGATTTATAAGTTAGATTTTCCATTTGGTATCTCTAACCTATATTTATAATGTCATCAACATACAAATTATTATAGCAAATTTGTGATCAATTGTATTAAATAAATTTGACCTATACGTTAATGATACAGTTACAAAACAATGACATGGTTGGTCACACTAAGCAGACTTATCATTTTCAAGTTTACCGATTATTCCCACATACTTGTCATATCAAACATAACCGCTGAAGTCAACATTCGAATCTTATAAATTATGTGGATGCTATATGTATTCTTACGATAACTATTTAAGACTTTCCAATATATCTTTGTTTTGGGAAATAAGTACACTTTAAAACAAATTGTTAGCTTCTTAAACTGTGCCTTATGTAGACACATGATGGTATAGGTTTTGACACATGTGAACATTAAAAAAACATATATTTAAAAAAAAAAAAAATTGCTAGATTTTTGAATAATGAATGATGTAAGGTATATCTTGGATTAAGTACGAACTAAAATGCTAATTCATTTTAGATGAACATTAAACCGAAAAGCTGACTACTAAATGTATGGAACGGCAAATTCAATTAATCTCTCAAATACCAAAGATCTTTTCAATGGAATATTCTTAATCAATTTTAATCTAACTTGGATGAAATAATACCTATTCTTAGGGTATATACAATAGTTATTTTAGTAAATAGTAGATTAACAATGTTTAAATGCACTGAGAAGATACAAAACATATCAAGGAAAACAAATATGTTTTTACGAGTGAGACCGTGTGCGTCGAACGGGTGAGAGTAACATGAATATAAACATAGCACAACAGCAATTATCAGCAATATATCATATATATAAGTCCTAATATAACTAAAATTTAAGGAATTATTGACTTGTGATTTTGTTGCTTTTTTGTGTGTTCGGTTTTTACGTAAATTACGAAAACCATAATGAGTTGTATGGAAATTTTAACCAGAAAAATTATAACAATACGAAATCTTCAAATATGCTGTATGGCTGAAATCATTTGATGACTTGTTATTGCAACTAACTATTGATTTTAAATGATGATTATTTTATATTACTTATTTTCATATTTTTGTCAATTATCTGAAAATCTGTAATAGATAAGAAGAAACCACAAACAGAAAAAGTGACCACTGAAACAAGGCATTATAAAAATGCCAATATGCCCAAACCATTAACTAACACCTTCAAAAGAATCCAAAAAAGTTTAAAAAAAAAAAAGCCAAATAAAGTACATGTACGAAGTTGAAGAGCATTAAGGACCAAAATTCCTAAACGTTTTGTAAAAAATAACTAAGGTAATCTATTCCTGAGGTAGAAAAGTAGCAACTTTGCAACTGAGACGTTGTAAACATTCTTTTATATCTCATCTCTCTGAAATATATCATTTGTACACATTTCTGCGTAAAACAATGTTATTTTCACAAGAACATTTTCATATCATAATTGTTTTAAAGGGAGAGCATAATAAAGAACATCCTATCAAGATACGACAAAAGGTACCCACCACGGTATAATTCAGGTACGTACGGAAGAGCATACTTTGTTAAAACAATCTAACACAACACTTATCGAAATTGTATCATGCAGTGTATTTAAACAGTCCATCACACACTCATGTTCTTTTAGAATCAAATAAGGTTTTTTCACGGATCATTTTATCACCGCGAATATGGCTTGACCGTTATGAATTATCGTGTAACAGATGACCACTGATATGTTCCAATTGTCGTAACCACAATCCGGGCCTATTTTTTTTATTGTGACATGACCGAATGGAATTTTCATTTGATTTGTACTAGCATACTAAAATAAGTCAAGTGTTGGCTTCAAACTTTGGTATCCAATTTTATAAATAAAATAGACTAAAAATTGCGATGTTACTAGAATCTTAATTATTGCCTGATTTTTTTTCTATGTATTTCGCAGAAATTCCCACAGAGGTCAAAGTACAAATGTATGTTGTTGGTGTATTTGGAATTGACGAATCTGAAATGGTAAGTATTATAGAAAAAAATGTGTAATGATAATCATAACCACTGCACCAACAATACGCTTATATTTAATATATCAATAAAGGTTCTTTTAACTGTCGACCAACAGAATATGCCAACCTAACACACAAATATGATAACTCGGCTAAAAGTTTTGAACATGTTTGATAGATCTTTATAATCTGTGAAGATACGTACTCAATAAGTAGGACCAGAAGGATGAACAATAATTAATATTTGTTTCTCCAAGAGAAGAAAAGAGTCGAAAGATAATTTTGCCGGTACATTTTAACATTCAATTTTTCATTTAAAGGGTTTTCGAATTAAAAAAGAAATAACAGATGTTCTCTGTGTTACTGAATGAAACAATTTCATTTCTATAACAGGCATACTAATTATACTGTTTTAAAATCGATGTACATGATATGGAATTAGTTTATCAACTCTTAAACACATTTTCTAATATATATTGTTGTAAAATGAGTGCAAATTAGAACAAAACTTTAATCTTTTTACTTATAATGTACACACTTAAGCTTTTTGTACATTGGTCTAAGTGCATCATTTCATTTAAGCGTGAATGATGTAAAAAGCATAAACGACATAAAAGTACGTATTTTAAAGTCACTTGGTACTTTATTAATTATGTGAATTAATTAAACAGAAATTTTCTATGAGTATGTACCTTAGACAAAATTGGATAGATCCACGACTGAAGTTTTCTGCTCCTCCAGAAATCAGCAGAATTGAACTGGATCACTCTATTCAAGAGTGTATATGGGTTCCTGATTTATCATTCATGACTGACATGGATACGAAAATTCATGATGTTACTGTTCCTAACAAGATGATGTTTCTTCACCCGAATGGTTTTGTATCGTATAGTTTAAGGTATGAAATGTATGAGCAAAATAACTGAGCTCCAAGATAAAGTCATTAGTCTATAAACAAATGCAGGCACTCGACTATATCAACCAACGGCGAACAACTGAAAAACACCTGTCATTTTCCTGATTTAGTATAGGCATACGTAATAATAATACATCTCCCTAAACCTTATAAATATATATATTAAACATATGAGTCATATCGGAACAATGTAAACGTAAAACTTGACTGTACTGAACACCAAAAATATAGATTTCGGAAATGCATAAAAAAGCCCTCTCTGCATAAAATCATCAGTAAGTTTGTCAAATTCACATGACAGCTTTACATTGTGTTTACATAAACAAACGTATGAAGATTTATTCAGCAGCACCGAACACGATTTTATATCAAAATCATTTGTCACATACATTTACACGAAAACACAGACATATATCAATGTAATAATTATATACAAAGTGTGTGACATCACGTATTAGTCCGGCGGCTACAAGCATATTTCAGACGAATTGTGCACATCCTGCTACAAGCATGAAATTTGGCATAGACCTTTCTCAACTATTACTCTTTTATTTCAGATAGGGAGGCATTTGAAAAAAATGTCTCACTTCCGGTAAAATCCAAAATGGCGGACTTCAAACTTGAAAGGTGTTATTATCATGCTACTATCATAATATTTGGTACTAATCTTTGTTATGTACTACTTTTGGATATATTATATAGATTATATGTCTTCAAACACACTACTTCCGGTAAAATCCAACATGGCGGACATTGTACTAAAATAAGCTTATTTTTTTAGGGAGGGTAATTGAAATGTGTTTAACGTATTGATACTATCATTACATTGTGCAGGAACCTTTCTGTGGTGCTTCTCATGGATACAATGTATAGGAAATCTGTCTTTGAAACCCCTACTTCCGGTAATATCCAAAATGGCGGACATAGAATTATCAATTCATTATTTAAATATTCAACTTGTTTTGAAAATGTAAAGAATTTTTTTTTGTGCTGGTCATTAAACTTTTGGCTTTACGTTATAATCAAAACCAATAATTATATTCTGTTGTAAATGTTTAGATACAAAGTTGACACTTCCGGTAAAAAATATGGCGTAAATTTCAAAGATGTGTTCTCAATCCATTTCTTCGATGTAGAGTTTTGGATTGATTGCTTAAAACAAAATAAAATCACTATAATACTAAAACATCTTTAAAATTACATGTACTACTATTTGGCAAATAATACATGTTTAATCACAGTCACCCCTAAATGCACACAAAGCAGTGCACGGAGACCCGATTTCCCACATTTACAACGACCGCGACATCCTTTCTTACATGCACAATGTACAAGGTTCTGAAAAAATGATTAGGCTTATAAAGAGTTTTTTTAAAAGGGATCTTCTTTGTCGCTTCGCCATCCATTAGCGTCTGGACTGGGTAGCATAAGAGCCAACCCAAAGCTCGTCCCTCTAAACACCTGCCCTAGTATATTGCACGTTTTACATGCTGAAAAAGACTAGACCAAGTTGAGGAAATAGCCTCAATTAGCCTTCCCTTTTGTGCAAATAGTTATTTCCTTGTATCGGTAATCATGTTAACACCATCTGATAAGTTTGTGCGATCTTACAGTAAAACCCAGGAGATATAGGTTGATCAAACATCATTCTTTATGTTAAAGTCACATCTTCAAATGCAAGCAATGTCTCCCACACAGTCTTTTTTCTTTTCAAGCAAAGAGAGAACCGTATCACAACCGGTAAAGGCATTGAATACAATAAGTGTGTGTGATCACTGATTGCCTAGTACATTTGAAAGGTCATTGATAGATATTAATCCAAAGTTTATTGCCTTCCCAAACGCAATCCATAGTTCGTCTACTCCTATGTCACAGAAAAGCGAAACAGTAATGACAGCATCATCAGTTACGACTGTTCGAATCATGACTCGTTTAAGTTCGTGTTTTACTGCATCAGACACATGCACCAAGATTCTAGTGTCAGCCTCTTAATGTGAACATGGTGCTGAACTTAAAATACATGTACATCACGTGATGGATAACACTGAACATTCTGAGCATTTGTTGCTACAACTACTATACTCATCAAAAGTTTATCCACTCTTGTTACAGTTTCAAGGTATTTTATTAAGGTAAGGACATAATACCCAATCAGCATACTCGTTAGGAAACACCATGAAACTGTAACAATAATAGATGTAGTCTCGGATGCGTACATAGACAATACTGGTAGTTTGAAGGCTGCTACAAGAAGCAAGAGCTACATTTTGGGGAAAGGGAATACACAGACAAATCCACGGTCAAAACAAATTCCTCAAAATTAGCAAAGTTTTTGAAGAGATGACGACACTAAGAAAGAACTTTTTAGTTTTTTTTCACAGCAGCTTGCTCAATAAAATTTTAAGGAAAAGGTAATTGTAGCAACAAATGCTCAGGATGTTCAGTGTTATTCGCCACTTGATGATGTTTCAGGTTTAGCACCATGTTTACATGAAGAGACTTACACTAGACTCAAGATGAATGTGTCTGATGCAGTGAAACACAGACTTAACTGAGTCATGACTCAAACACTCGATACTGATGTCATTGCTGTTTCGCTATTTATTGACATAGGGGCAGACAAACTTTGGTTTGCATTTTGAAGTTGGAAAAACTTTAGATTTATATCTTAACATGACCTTTCAAATGCACTAGGCATAGATATTACAAGTTTGCTGGAAAGGGAACTGCGTTGGTGACATGGATGGCGTTTGAAGATGTGACTTTAACATTTAGAATGAGTACAAAGCAAGAAAACATGCGTTTTTAGAAGAGGAAAGACTTATTGAGGCTATTCCAACGACTCGGTCTAGTCTTTTTCAGCATCTAAAATGTGCAAAATACCATGGCGTGTATAAATGAGTAACAAGCTTGGAATTGGTTCCTATGCTAACTAGTCCAGACGCTTATGAATGGCGAGGGAACAAATATGATCCATGGGAACCCTTTTGGACAACTCATAGTGAGACCTCTTCATCTTATCAGGAGCTTGTGCATTATGGACGTAAGAAACAATACCAGTCTTTGTAAATGTGGAAAATCAGCTCTCCGATTGTGAATAAACTTGTATTTGCGGCCTAACGAGTTTGCTGATTGCGTATTTTTTCCTTACCTCGATGAAATACCTTGAAACTGTAACACGAGTGGATGAATTCTTGGATGCGTATGGTAGTTGTAGCAACAAATGCTCAGGATATTCTATCTTATCCACCACGTGATGTATTTCAAGTTTAACATCAAGTTTACATTAAGAGACAGACACTAGGATCATGGAGCATGTATCTTATGCAGTGAAACACGAACTTAAACAAGTCATGATTCGAACAGTCATTACTGATGATGCTGTCATTACTGTTTCGCTTTTCCGTGACATAATGGTAGACGAACTATTGATTGTGTTTTGGGAAGGCAAAACACATTGAATTAATATCTATCAATGACCTTTCAAATGCACTAGGCAATAAGTGAGCACACACACTTAGTGTGATTCATGCCTTTACCGGTTGTGATACAGACGAGCTTGGAATTGGCTCTTATGCTACCCAGTCTAGGCGCTAATGGATGGCGAAGGGACAAAGAGGATCCCTTTTAAAAAACTCTTTCTGTGGCCTCATCATTTTGTCAGAAGCTTGTACATGTGGATGTAAGAAAGGATGATGCGGTCGTTGTTAATGTGGAAAATCGGGTCTCCCGTAGACTGCCTTGTGTTCATGTGGTGGTGATCGTGAATAATAAACATGTATTTTTGGCCAAATAGTAGTAGAAGTTTTAAAAATGTTTTAGTACTTTAGTGATTTTATTTTGTTTTAATCAATCTATTAAAAACTCTACATCGAAGATATGGATTGAGGACTGATCTTTGAAATTTCTGCCAGATTGTTTTTTTTTACCGGAAGTGTTAACTTTGTATTCAAACATTTACAACATAATAGAACAAGTGGTTTTTAGGAAAACTTAAAGCCAAAAATTTCATGACCAGCACAAAAAACAACATTTTCTTTATATTTTGAAAAAAGTTGAATATATAAATAAGACATTGATATTTCTATGTCCGCAATTTTGGATGTTACCGGAAGTAAGGGTTTTAAAGAAATAATTCTAATACATTTTATCCATGAGAAGCACCAAACAAAGGTTCCTGCACAATGTAATGATAGTAGCAATACGTTTAGACATATTTCAATTACCCTCCCTAAAAATAAGCTTATTTTTGTACAATGTCCGCCATATCAGATTTTACCGGAAGTAGGGTTTTTGAAGACATCTAATCTATATTATATATCCAAAAGTAGTAAAAAACAAAGGTTTGTACCAAATATTATGAAAGTAGCGTGATTATAACACCTTTTCACATACTAGCCTTTGATATTAGGCTGATTAAAGTATGAAGTCCGCCATTTTGGATTTTACCGGAAGTGAGACATTTTTTTTCAAATGCCTCCCCTATCTGAAATTAAAGAGTAATAAGTGAGGAAGGTCTATGCCAAATTTCATGCTTGTAGCAGGATGTGCACAATTTTTCTCAAAGCCGCCGTACTATATTTGAAAACTGTATGACAGAAGTTCTCCAAACGTATAGTTTAGATAAAACACGCAACCGAAAAAACCGCACAAATCCTCTGATAGTAAGTCTAATAGTGAATATGAACCCTCAACTGCTGAGAGTTTTTGAGTTGTTTTATTGTACAAGTTTATAACGTAACATATTCCGATGCAATAACAGTATTTCAACTTCAAGCCAAGCAGTCTTACTCGTTATAATGCCGTGTGCTATCGAAAAAGTAGAAAATAGCAAATGTTAAGTTGTTAGTTTGACCTGACCGGGAGTTCAACTAACGACATTTGACACTTGAGGCGATCGAGGTACCACGAGAACACCAATGGTAACAGTGAAAAATGAGTCCAAGCCATGTGTCATCCAAAGAACTATGGCTTCACAGACCATCATCATACATAACGTTAAGTTGTGTGTATTTACTGTGGTAACACCACCTGCACTGTGTCCAGCTGCTAAACCAATAGGCAAACTAGGCTATAAAAATACACTGTTCTTGAGTGGAGTTTAACTTTACCGTTTTTTAGGGTTGACACACAATACATGATGTATTGGGGTAATACAGGTCAGATTCTTTGCAGATCTCTTGTTTTCTGTCTGTTGTAAGATTTTCCATAGATTGTCTTTTTCGAATTACTTTTTGAAATGGTGTTCATTGTCCGTCTTTAGCATTTGGCTTACATTGTTTTTATTTTGAAACATCCACTGATATCGTATTATCTTCACAAATTTAGTCAAACTTAAAGGCAAGAAGCGCTCGACATACAATATGAGAACAACGTTGAATATTAAGTGTAAATTTTTGTATTTTTGTTTGTGTCAGTCCCGAGCGTTACTGATGCGTCTTTTGTAGACGAAACGCGAGTCTGGCGTATTTACACTAAATTTAGTCCTGGTATCCATATTGAGTTTATTTATTCCCAAGTCAGGAGCCTCTGGCCTTTATTATCCATGTGTTCTGTTTCAGTTTTAGTTCATCTATATGTTTTGAAGTTTGTGCCATTTTTACTAAATTAGATATAAGAAGATGTGGTATTAGTGTCAATGAGACAACTCTCAATTCAAGTCACAATTTGTAAAATAAAAACCATTATTGGTACCGTCTTCAAGTACACATTTTTGCTTAGGGGTGCGGGATTTTCTCTCTATTAGTGGCCTTGAGCTGTTTTCTGCTCTTCAGTTGGGTTTGAGTTCCCCATTTTCATTCTCAACTCGATTCAATATTTTTTCAATTTAATCGATTATTTTATTATAATTTTACTACAACGATTTATTTAAATTTGTAGAGTAACTGGAACATTTACTTGTTTCATGCAGTTACAAACGTTTCCATTTGATGAACAGTCATGCGTATTGGAGATGGAAAGCTGTAAGTATAACTATATCGATATTCCAAACTTAAGGTTCTTTATTGTAGATATTTAATGAAAGGATATTTATATGATTATTCAATTGATTTGTCATGAAATACTTCGAAATAGTAAGTAAACGTATTTACCAATGTTTTTTATTCAATTAAAAGATAGTTTGATACAATATATTTACACTAAATTCATAAGGATAACTTTATATCCAAGAATTTAACTTTTTACAATCTTGCGAACTCGTTGTTATTTTCCCCAAATCGGGATAGAGGATGACACTGCTTAAGTCACTGATGATTCATTTTCAAAACCATTTAACTCATTACTGATCAATATCAGACTTGATGTGCCACATTGTAAAACTAAGAGTTATTGTAATGGTTTATTTTCATAAAGTCAACTCAGTTTATGATAGTTTGCTTTCTAACTGAAAATTTTTAAACGAATATAATAGACGAAATAGATATATTTGTATTGCAAATTTATTGCTGTTCTAAATATATGAAAAATATGTGAGAAGTCTACCGAAAGTATTGTTCTGAGAATACTAAAATATGACATTTTGCCCCAACTTTGCCCACATTACAAAGAAATGCGACAGAATTCATCAATTTTACGATCGGAAACTAAAAGATTACAAACTCGTTGCCTCTTTCGTAAAGTTTTCGTTACCATATTTGTTTTTAGGTTTTATTTTGAATCTTAGTAAAATTAAAACCACGAAAGTACTAGCTTTCGTTCAGACATCTTTAGAAAATAAAATTTACGCTTTTGATGGGCAGGCCTATTTTCGTTTTGTATTATACTTGCGGTATTACCTTTTAAGAAATATATTTGTATCTTTCTTTGAGTAAAGAAAAAAATGTTTGTGTAAAGGGTGATATAAAAATTTTGATTAAATACAATCTGTCAAATGCTACATAGTGTTTGTAGTAGACATTAACACTAAGCTATGTATTTCATTATAAAATAATTTTGACAAATGTGAAGTGAAGACATTCTAAAACTTATTGCTTTATGCTGTTTTATGAAATATATGTAATTTGAAATTAGGAAGTTTAGTTAGGAAAATGGCATGATAAAGCTAAAATACAGACATTTATCAAAAACTCATCAGATAGTTTGATTAATTTTACTTTGATTGCTTTTTCAGATGGGTTTTCAGCATCTACAGTTAGTTTACGGTGGATGGAGCCTGCTATGACATTGAAAGATGGTATTGTTAACAGTCAATTTACTATAAAAGCATCTGAATCATATACTTGTGATAAGGAATATCCATCAGGTAAAATAATGTAATTGTTAAATTCATTTGAACATTATATATAAATAAAAAATGAAACATGCAAAGGGTACTGTGGATTCATTAGAATTCCCTAGATACCAATTGTCGTAGATTTCGAGGATACAGATGAACCACGAAGTTAAATATTCAACCAATAACAAATTTTCTATAAGCTTGTATGTATACTTCGACAAAACCACGAAATTAAATATCAACGAACATGAACGTTTTCCTTAATGCACGAAAGTTGGTACCCATGAAGTATATTAATCCTAATTGTTTAAAACTGTTAATTGTAAAAAAACAACCCGAAAGTATTTACAAAACGTGTTGCTCAGTCTTCAGTTTTGCAGGTTGGGTTTTGTGTACTTTTGTTTTTTCTTTCGTCATTTCATTTGCCACAGCATTGCCAATTTGAGATGGTTTTCTTAGTTTTCATTTAATTTGGTATTTTTTTGCTCCTTCTTATACCGAGTCCTGAGGTAAATTTAATAATGGATAAGTATATAAAAAACCCGACGTATTAAAGCTTAGCAATTTTATAATAAGTATAATAAGTCATAACGTACTGCAATATACTGTTCAACCATCACCAGCTATTACTTCAACCTGAAGAGTAAAATTAATTAGAAAATAGATTTTTTTAAACAAAATATCTACCTCCTCTAATCTAAGATTAAACATGGTCTTGTCAGCTCCTTTCAACCATTTAAAAAAATGTTTGCTCCTAGATTTTGTGCTCTGCAGTTTCACAAGATAAAAACCAATATACAATTATGGCCGTTTGAAAAGGTGAATATCCGGAATTGTCAACACGAGAAGGTTATTTCACTGAGGGCACAGTAATAAGTGAAATGACTTTTAAGGGTTGACAATTTTGGATATTCAACGCTTCTATGGAAAATGTGATCATCTGCAGAAATTCCAGAAGGAAGATTTCAGGCATTTTTAGTTTTTGAATTTTGAATTTCTTCAAAAATTGTGATCGTTACGGTCACAGATGGAGGTAGACCCCAAAGTGGCACTTTTATCAATTCAAAAATTCCCAACCGAATGATATTCTGGTTTTACAGCTTTTTATTGGTTTGCCTCTCCAAACTTTATTTAAACCAAATTCTATAAGAATGTCGGGTAACACACCTGTTCTCACGGTGTCTACCTAGACAAGTGATGAAAATTAATGCAATGCACTGATGAGTACTAAAAGTTGACAATAACTTGGAACAAAATGATTAACCTTATGAAATTATGTTTAAAAACTTTTAATCGGAAATGCGGCTTGTTGCTTACAGTTATTTTTGGCCTTGTTTGATGGTTATTTATTCGTTATCATTCGGAACTAATAAAGACGTCGACAAATAAAAATGTTTTTTGAATTATTTGTAGGAAACTATACATGTATTGGTGTCAACGTAAATCTGAAACGGCAGTATGGATTTTATCTAATTCAAGTTTATGCACCATCAGCATTAATAGTTGTGCTTTCATGGGTATCATTCTGGTTGAATACTGACGCTATACCAGCTAGAGTATCGCTCGGAATTCTAACAGTATTGTCAGTGTCCACTAATGGTCATTTCAGTGTAGGCTTAACACAACGTGTATCATATGTGAGGGCCATAGACGTATGGAATGTTGTGTGTTTGTTGTTTGTTTTCGGTGCAATGATAGAATACGCATATGTCGCAATGATCGAACGGGTTGAGGAGAGGAGAACAATTGAACGAATAGGAATAATTGGAAACAACCATAATATATTTAATGAACAGGTATTTTTTTTTTTATCTTTTATGATGTAAAAATGTTTTAGTCATAATAACAGTTTTTTTAATATTACATCTGGTAATGGTAATCATAATGGGTTAAGAAAATCTACATATATGAAAATAAGGAATTGTTATGTAAAAGCGCTTATTGTGTGTGTTTTGTTTTAAGCTGAACATGTACTAATTATATAGTAGTTAGTGCGGACAGTTGTATTGACTAAGACAGCTGTAATGAGTGAGCGAGGCGAGGTCAGTTGTCGCACGGGATACGGACAGTCCATGTATCATGATTATGTCAGGTTCTTTAATATAAGTTATATGGTTCTCTATTTTTCCCGTACGGTTGGTAAAATGCAAAGGGGGTGACTGCACTGTCACCCGTTTAAATGGAAACAAACATTCACCCATATCTGAAACAATATTGTAATATGATTGATAAGAAGTAAGCTATACAAGAATATTCGATTTACAAATACAAAATATGCATTTTAAGATGACAAGACATTAAAAATTGTCGACATTATATGTATATGTCGTGTACAAGTTGCGATTTTGTACAGGTTATAACATGTACAAAAATATTGTACATGTTATAACTTGTATAATGCAAAAATACAAGTTATAACATGTACAAAAGTACCCCATACATGTTATAACCTGTACAAAATATTGCTTAAAAAATGGTTTTAACTTGTACAAAATCGAAAAATATTATGTCTACATACACATGTAACATGTCTTTTTGAAAATAATGCTAACAACGAGATAACAAATAATGGCCATGGTCAACACCAAAGAACTGAATCAAGGAAATAAACAAAATGATAATAATACATAAATAACATCAGACTACTAACAGTTAACTGACATGCCAGCTCAAGACTTCAATTAAACCGATTGAAATATCATGTCTTCATCATATGAATAGCAGGCACAATCCTTCCCGTGAGGGGTTTTATATTATACCATCATAACATATATGAGAAGAACATTACCCGTGTCATGCCAACAACTGGTTTTCAAATAAATGTGTTTAGTTCCGATGCAGAGACCCTATAAGTAAATCAATATTAAAGCCAAAATATGCAATCTTTAATGACCCGACAACAATATCGTAACTATATCCCTTCTTAGTAAGTCTGCTTAAAGGTTTTGTAAGCTTTTGAGGTGAATACTGACATTTTTGTGCTTTATAAAGAATATTTCCATAAAATATTGGATGTGAAATACCTGAACGTATAAGAAGTCTGCATGTTGAGCTATATTTACGAATCATGTCCTTATACCGATGATAAAATTTAGTAAATGTTTTGACTAGTTTGTGAACTAATGAACGGCTCCGTAGGGTATTTAAATCTATAATGTTTCAAAACTAATCTATATCTGCTGTTTTGTTTGTTGATTAGGTTCCGAATGCCAAGGAAGACACGAAGAAGAAGAATAGTGCAAGATCTATTGACAAATTATCAAGAGCTGTTTTCCCGCTTGTTTTTGTGATATTCAATGTCATATATTGGCTTTATTATATGACATAACATCACATTAGTTTTATCTATGTTACATTGATAATTAGCAGTAGTGATATTAATTGTATTGTCATTTGAATTTATTAAAGTTATGCTTGGATTCATCTTTCTTAAGAAACAACATCTGAATTAAGGCCATCGAGGACGGAGTTGTGTGAATATTTTTATATTCAAATGGATTAAACTTATGTAAAACAAAATTTCAAAAGAAATGACAAAATAACCGAGAGCTCATGAATTCAGAGAGCAGTATTACAAAATGTGACGGCAAATTGATGATAGTTAGTAATACACTTGTTTAAATGTTGAGGTACAGAAGAGAAGCGAAAAATACCAAACATGCCAAAGGGACATCAAAACTCATAAGTCGAAAATAAACTGAGAAACTCATGTCAAAAAAAGAAAAAAAGGCCCAAAGTTAAAAAACAGTATACATAACACAACATATAAAACTAAACACTTAAGACGAATCTCACAAACATACAGGAGTTGATCTCAGGTACTCCGGAAGGATATGCAGATTCTGTTCCACTTGCGGTAATAAAAGTGTTGTTTCTGTTCATATACACCCGGTTGTAAATCTAATTCGGTAGGTCACATATCGGGAAAAAGGAGACGTAGTTACAACAATTGGAACATACCCGTTGTAATCTGCGAAACTGATTTTCTATAACGCCAACAAATTCGTGATGAGGTCGGTAAATAAAGGCAACACTAGAATACTGCTTGTCCGATAGTCATAAATCAATTACCAGACAACAAATCCAGGTTACAAACTGGAATCAACGGAAAAACAAGACTTATCAAAGAAAAACAGCAGTACGAACGAACTTCGCGTCAACGCCACAAAACTTAAGGTATTTTTTTGTGATCTGTTGAAAACAAACATTTACGACTAAAGGGACAATTTTAGCTTCCAAATTGTTATCTTTCAATTTCTATGCAGTCATATGCTAACACCACATGCATACTGACTAAATCTCTTTTAATTGAATCGATATTCTAGGGCTTGTATGTCCTATGGTGAAATCAATCATAGAGGGTTGCTGGTCAGTGTGAAGGTATTAAACAAGAGTTAACAAGTGATGAGGTTGAAATCATCCATCTGTAAATTTTATGAACGCCTTCAGGTATGGGTTGTTTGCCAGTGAGAGAGCTTTCGCATGTTTATTACAACTTTTTGTGTAATTGCTATTTCACAATCATTGTATTTTGATGTACGAATACTCATCCACGATGTCACCGTACAGGTCTATTTTACACTGCCCCTATCTATATAGTCGTTTTGATATTGTTTAACATTCCCCGATTTCTTTATTTAATAAAATGGTATTAACATTGTGTCATAGATCAAATTCATTCGTTTTGTATATGTTTACTTGTTTTAGTTATTATGAGTTTAGTCCTTTCAAATTTGATATTCAAAGTGTGTCTTTATATGTTGTGATATCAAGGTTAAGTGAAGGGTGGCGTCTTTTAAAATGTTTAAACCCGCTGCACTTATTTACACCTGTCCTACGTGAGGAACCTGTTGTCAAAGTTGTTGTCGTTTGTTGATGTGGTTCGTAAGTGTGTATCGTTTCTCATTAAAAAAAAGACTTTTAGTTTTCCTGTTTGAATGGTTTAACAGTAGTCATATTGTTTCCCTGTATAGGTGCTGTTCTTAATGAGCAACGGCTCCGTGTTCAAGACCGTACTTTGACCTATGACGAATTATTTTTTTTTACAAATTGTGTCTTGGATGTAGAGCTATGAAAATTTTTAAAAAAACCAAGGACTTATTCTTGTAAACAATATACGGACTTTTATTTGTCAATCAACGGTTCAAAGATATAAATAATGTTTGGTTTGAAAAAAAATGTACTAAATTTAATCAAGAAAATAAATAGTCAATAAAGTTAATTAAAAAACTTGAAACGAGAACAAATACACAATATATCTTTTTAAAACACAACAAAAACCCCGAAACCTCATTGATTGGTCCCAATATAAGTCACGGAATCCTTAACACAAACACATTCTTATTCAAAGTTAAGATACAAGAAATTGATACAAATATTTGTATAGCTAGACAAGATATTGAGCTAACATTAAAGAGATACCTCAAAAAATGTTTTTTTCATATCTCAACCCTCCCCATATACCGCTTGTCATAGTAGAAAAACAAACACACAACAGTACGCGCAGTAAAAGTCGGTTCAAAAGAAGTCCGAGTGCGATGTCAGAATAGGTAACATAGAAACTAAACAATGTGACAATGATGCATAAATCAACAATCGACTACTAGCAGTTAACTGACATGTCAACTGCATACCTTAATTAAACTAATTGAAAGATTATATCTTCATCATATAAATATCAAGTACAATCCCTCCCGTTAGGGGTTTAGTATTATACCATCATAGAACATATATGAGAAGAACATAACCCGTATCATGCCAACAACTGGTTTTAGAATAAATGTTTTTATATCTGATGCAAAGAACCTATAAGTGAATCAATATTAAAACCGAAATATGCAATCTTTTGAGTGGAATACAGACATTTTGGTGCTTTGTAAAGAATATTACCATAAAAGATAGGATGTGAAATACCTGAACGTATAAGATGTATGCATGTTGAATCATATTTACGAATGATGGCCTTGTACCGATGATAAAATTTAGTAAATTTTGTGACTAGTTTGTGATATCGAAAACCCTGGTGTAGTAATTGTTTAGTAATAAACAAATTTCTCTCGCTAAAATCTAGTACGTTGTTACATACACGAGCGAATCTACAAGCTGAAATATATAAACACCAAAAGATGGTGAAAAGGGAACGTCACCATCTAAAAATTGATAATTAACGGTATGAAATGAAAAATCATCTCTTTCATCATACATTTTGGTATTGAGGTTCTCGTTAAGGATATAGATATCATTATCGAGGAAAGGGGAGTGCTAGTTCTTAGTATTAACTTTATTCAAAGTAGTTCAACAGGATATATGTTTTAGTATAAGTACTGAAGTCGTCATTATTGAGCGCCAATATATCATCCAAATGTCTAAAAGTATTGTTACAGTTTTGTATCAGATGTTGTTTCGAAGGGTCTCTGCTGATTTAAGTCATAAATTTTAACTCATTACAATACAGAAACAGGTTCGCAATAAGGTGTGCACAGTAAGTCCCCATTAGAATTCCGATAACTTGACGATATACGGAATCTTCTAAGCAAACGAAAATGTTATCTAGAAAAAATTCAAGGGCAGTTATAGTATCAACTCATGTCCAATTGACATATTTTTTTTTTGTTACTAGGTCGTTGTTCCTTTTTGTATAGAGAACCATATATGTTTGGAATCAGGGTCAAGTGAACTATCAAATGGATCCGGAAGTGACATTTTTCAAACCGAAAGTAACATGATCTCCCTTGTTAAAAATGAAAATTGTAAAGAAAACCATATATTTTTTTCTCTAAATCAGCTCACAATTAGATGTCATCCGACTCTGGAAATGAAATTTGAAACTCAATTTCAATATTTTTTTCATATCAAAAGACATAGTTTTTTTGGTGGAAATACCTTAATTTTTCTTTCATTTTCTTTTTGTGTTTCACATGTTGGTCATTCTTCATTAAACACTACGATAAATGAAATAATAATAATAGCTAATAGGTACCAACCAAATCATATTTTATATACTATTTTTGCTTAACGAGGCCGAATAAGGTTTTGGCATTTTTTTGTATCCTACAAATTTTTAACTCATTAATAAATATAAAAATAAGGAATTGTGGTATGTGTCAATGAGACAACTATGTACAGAGTTCAAATGAAGTGGATGCATCAAAGAATAAAAAAAAAACCACTTTCCTATTTAATACCAAGAATATTTTTACATAATTTATAAGGTGACCGTTATGGAATAATCGTTTCACAGATGATATCGGATATGTTCCTTACATTATATATACGTCTAAACTACAATTCCCTTCCCTTTTATGAATGTGACCTACCGAACTATTTACCGGATTTGTAATAACATGAGCAACACGACGTGTGCCACATGGTGAGCAGTATCTGCTCACCCTACCGGAGCACCTGAGATCACCCCCAGTTTATGATGGGGTTCGTGTTTCTTATTCTTTAGTTTTCTATGATGTGTCATGTGTTATTTTGTCTGTTTGTCTTTTTATTTTTTTTTGCCATGGCGTTGTCAGTTTTTTTTCGATTATAGGTTTGACTGTCCCTCTGGTATCTTTCGTCCCTCTTTTACAGAAAATATACATTGATTTACCAAATAGATTTTGACATAAATAGTGGGAGATATTATGGAAATAAATGTGCAAATCGCGATACAAGCATGAAATTTGGTAAAAAGGTTGATTTAACAATACTTAAAAAAATCAGCTGCTGGCCATAAAAAATTTCCATTTAATCAAGATGACCACACCTCATTTTAAAAATGGTGTCATATCCAAAAGGCTACATTTCGTAAATGCTTTGAAAGCTGCATCTATCCCATCGAGCTAGAGATAAAGGATACTACAGATACAGTTAAGTCGGCCTCATATCGTGACTTACATCTAGAAATTGACATGAGGGTCGGTTGAAAACAAAACTTTACGACAAAAGAGATGATTTCAGCTTTCCAGTTGTGAACTTTCCATTTCTAAGTAGCAACATTCCAGCAGCACCTGCATACGGGGTACATATTTCCCAATTGATACGATATTCCCGTGCTTGCATTTCCTATCATGATTTTCTTGATAGAGGGTTGCTGCTCACAAGGAAGCTATTAAACTAAGAGTTCTAAATGGTGAAGTTGAAATCATCCCTTCGAAAATTTTAAGGACGCCATCACGAGTTGTTTGACCGTTATGGAATAACCGTTTCACAAATGATATTGGATATGTTCCTTACGTCGTAACTACAATCCCCTTCCCTTTCATGAATGTGACCTACCGAATTAGACTATTTACCGGATGTGTTATCACACAAGCAACAGGACGGGTGCCACATGTGGAGCAGGATCTTCTTACCCTTCCGGAGCACCTGAGATCACCCCTAGTTTTTTTGGTGGGGTTCGTGTTGTTTATTCTTTAGTTTTCTATGTTGTGTCATGTTTGCTGTTGTTTGTTTGTCTTTTTCATTTTTAGCCATGGCGTTGTCAGTTTGTTTTAGATTTATGAGTTTGACTGTCCCTTTGGTATCTTTCGTCCCTCTTTTACCTGGTACCTTTGATAACTATTTAAACCACTAGGTCGATGCCACTGCTGGTGGACGTTTCGTCCCAGAGGGTATCACCAGCTCAGTAGTCAACATTTCGGTGTTGACAAGAATATCAATAATTTGGTCATTTTTATAAATTTCCTGTTTACAAAACTTTGAATTTTTCGAAAAACTAAGGATTTTCTAATTCCAGGAACAGATTACCTTAGCCGTATTTGGCACAACTTTTTTGGATTTTTGGATCCTCAATGCTCTTCAACTTTGTATTTGTTTTGCTTTTTAATATTTCGATATGAGTCTTATGTAGACGAAACGCGCGTCTGGCGTACTAAATTATAATCCTGGTACCTTTGATAACTATTTTATAGGTACATTCCAAATTAAGATTTGATAAAAAATAATTTACAGTTCCTACAGTACGATGAAACAATACATAAATGACGAAATAGTGGCTTTCGTTTCCAAATGGTGGCAAAAACGTTGAAAATGGCTACATTTCGTAATCATTAAAAAGCTGTGTGTTGAGTATAATCCAAAGTAAGTTTTGATAAAACATAAATTACAAATCCTAAAGTACGATGAAACAATACATAATTGACGAAAAAGTGACTTCCGGTTCCAAAATGGTGACAAAAACGTTGAAAATGGCTACATTTCGTAAATCCTTTGAAAGCTGTGTTGTAGGTAAAATCCAATGTAAGTTTTGATAAAACGTAGATTACTGTTCCTAAAGTACGATAAAACAATACATACATGACGAAAAAGTTACTTTTGGTTCCAAAATGGCGGCAAAAAAGTTCTTCTAATTTACAAGAGATATCACTAACTTTGTTAAGTTCAAATACCTAGTTTGGTTAGAAAAGACAGGTTGCATTTCTTATAATTATCTGACAGTTGCCAATACAAAAACACGTTGAGGGCCAGAATGATAGCGTTTACAGTTATCAACACTGCTGGATTGTTTGCATCCGCATTTCAAATGTTATTGATATGAGGGTTCAACTGCAGCCAAAGAGGTTCATTTTGGTTTCCAATTTCATTGGGTTTTTTCTTTCATCCAAACCAAGTGTTCATGACTTGGTACGTGAACCTGTTGAATGCATAAATCCGGTTAAGTCGTCCTTGCTTCTCTTTTGATGTGCTCCGGAAGAGAATCTCTGGTAGGCCAAAAAATCACATGGCACTCATAAGGGCGCTGCTTCCTGACAAATTATTCAAATCGTGCCTTGTTGACAGCAAATGTTGATGATGCCGTACATGATGCAAGCAAATGCTTCAATGATGCCCAAGTATGACATTGTGTCTTTATTCAAAATTAAAGCGAGCAAACTCATCCGTTACATCTGGAAATATTTCCCATGTCTGCCAAGCTTTCCCACTCAATACTGACACAGTGTCACGTTCACAGAACGCATGGAAGAAAGAATAGCAGCTGCACGAGGACCAACACATTTGATATGTCATAAACATGAAGCCATCGAAAGTCTTTATTCCTTCAAAAAAATCCCTAATACTACTAAATCTGTGCCAGTACTACTTAAATTTAGTTTTATCAACCATTTTCAGCAGCAAGCTTATCATTGACAAACATATGTGTATCCGCTTTTTCGTAGTTATAAAGGGATAGCTGAGAAGTATCCGTATTGAAATTGCAAAGAATATCTCACCTTCAGTAAGATAAGCATTTTTATTAGTCTCTAAAGAAGCAATTCTGTCAACTAGAAACTTGAACCATTCCATTTTGTTGTCATCTTCATAGAGACTACTCCAAACCCTTGGCGTTCTACCAGAACCAATAAATCTCTCTCTAGCACCAGCACCTTGCTTTTTCTCGGTCCAGCTTTTAAATTATTAATTTAGTAAACAACAAATACAATGTCTACTCCTAAATACTCATCGGTGCAAGATTTTATATTTAAGGCAGTATGATATCATTTGCATAATCATCAAATATGTTTGCACGTGGTGGCTTGGAATTAACCATTGCTGGCCAACCAACGATAAATGCGTCAGAATGTGGATCAGTTCATGGCAACTCGCACAATGTTTCAAGCATACAAATTTGCTGCAATCTAATAATACTGTTTAAAGTGACATCCTGACACAAAGACCGAGGAGTAATTTAGTTTTCGTGAATAAAGAAATCTTCCAAGTCAAACTGTCTACTTTGACAAGAAATGAAAAGTCTAGAAAAGAATTCGCAATCATTGTTCATGTTATTCAGTTTTGTTTAATGACAAAGACATTTTCAGTTTCATTTTACGGCTTTAATAGGATTTTTTTTTATCTGGTTATAAAAAGCAGATTCTCCGTTGTTTTGGATTTCCAAACTCGTTCATCACTTTAGAAAGTCTTTAATACTTTTCAAAGAAATACTTTTGTGTTTCCTAGAGTCTTCATGATGTCGTTCATCTGTTTTAGAATGACTCAAACCACTAGATTCTTCAAATTCATCTACCAGTCTTCCGACTTCCATCAATCCATCATATCAAAGGGATCTTCGGTGGTACCAACATCGCCCTTCACAATTTCACAATTGCATTATTCTGTGTTTGTGCCTGATCAATTGTGATATAAGAAAACAACTCACTGGTCTTACATACCGTCTAATTACCATTTGCAAATTCCAAAATGCCTGTACCAAGTCAGGAATATGACAGTTGTTATCCATTCGTTTGATGTGTTTGGACTTTTGATTTGAACTTTCCTTTTTGAATTTTCCTCGGAGTTCTGTATTTTTGTGTTTTTACTTTTTGCCACTTTGTGAGTGATGTCCGTGAAGAGAAGCCATATCTCGGAGTAACCATCGAGCATAATTAATACAATCTAGAACAAAAAAACACGGTATCTGGCAAGCTTGATATGCACTGATTGTGAGGTACGATATCTGACTTTTAGAATGAGCGTACGACCGAAAGCACAAGAAGGTCTTATAGACTGATAATTGAACGGCAAAAATTAAACTGTGATCGAGATGACTCTCTTACCTTACACCAATCTATCAGATAATCGATCGACACAGAGTCATGAGCTATATTTCCTGCGTTTAGACATTAATGATTCAAGCAAAACACACGCAATTATCTGATGTGTATGCCTATTCCTAGGTACATTTGAATATACATAAAAGTAATATAACGTTCTAGGTGTTGCAATATCGGCTTCAGTGAAGGCACAAATCCATACACTTTCATGCAATATATCACCATTTTTTTTTAAAACAAGCCATTTCAATGTACTATCCACCAAACATAACGATGAACTTATCTTCTCCGTAGCCATTCCTATTGAATTTGCTTAGCTAATACCAATAAGTTGGTGATCTGCAGCTATAATTGTACTCGACCGGGGTATTGAAAGTTTACCACTTTTTTCACCTTATCCATCGAGTGCTTGATCAATTCAACTGAATGGGCGTGTTTTTAAACAGTGGCATGTGTGTCTATAAATAGTTTGCGCATGCGCATAATTGATAAACCCCATTTGTTTCTTTACCTTAAAAATGTTATCAATCCAATTCATAATATTTAAAAAAATCCAAAAGCACCAAGTATGTAGTAAATATTTCAAATGTTTTGTGTGAATTTTGTTACATTTTCACACATGCGCAAAGCCTGAAAACACAAATATTTATTTCTATTAAATACGTCACATGCAAGGAATTTAGCCACCAACCCTGATAATATTTTGCACTTAAGGAAGGTCAAAGAAAAAGTTTTTTCAGAAAAAAAAGTATTTTCGAACTAGAAATTAGAAATAATTTTTGAAAAAAGCCGTGGCCATCTTAAAAAAAAAGATTATTGTTCATGGCCAGCAGTTTTTTCTTAAAAAGTATATAATAATGATGCTTCGTGCTAATTTTCATGCTTGTATCATCATTTGCACAATTCACTCGACTTTGCTTGCATATATCTTCCACTAAAATGTACATTTCTATTACTATTAATATCTAATAAATTGTATATCTAATGGAACTCCGCTAACATATTCTTAATTATGTAAAAGAAATTATAATGGTAATGAAATAAACTGTCTACTTTAATACTGCCATTTATGATTGTTTTAGAATGAAACTGATTTCAATTCAGTATATGTATTTGGTATCTAGAATCTGTGTTTATACACACTGATATAAACATCATTTTATTTACAGCATCATACCATGACGTAAAATGTACTTTTAACATATAAGTTCAAATGGTTGTTTCACTGATACGTTGTTCTTTTCCTTTCTTTGGCTGAACAACGCCTTTATTAAGAACAGGACCATCTTTGTGTAGGTACAACACAGGCCACACTATAAAGTCAACGTGATCTCCAGCCTTTATGTAGGAGCGTAATATATTGGTATCTATCTTTGTATCACTAGGGAAATCCCACTCTATGTAAACTGGTGGATCTTGTATCTGCATCATCCAGGCATACTTAATACTATCTGCTACAAACTTAGAACATGCTGTTATATGTTCCTCGGTTAGATCTCGTGTTTTCATTAAGTAATCAGGAAGTTTCTGCAAGTTGAAATAAGTTAATAATGAACATACAAGACTTACACCTTACCATGAAAGGTCTTATAAAGTTTATTGATGAAGTAATAATTCTATATATGATGCATTTTCAGTCATAAAAAGAGTAAGCCTTTTAGATTCCAGAACTTTTCTCTTGAAAGTACATCATGGCTAAATTAAGTGTCAAAACAGTCTTATACTTTCTATGGAGAAGATGGAACTAAGTTGAAAAACTTGTGTCTAATCCATTTGCTTTGAACAATAAAATATGTTTAAACTAAAACAGTCATATTTCAGATAATAACATAGCAACATAAATCTAAATCTAAGATTTTGCAAAAAGAAATAAATTGCAGCCTTAATTTCTATTAAAACTTTTGATTATTATCACTGTTTCATTTCCTTTGATCCATCATCATCATACACAGAAAATTCAATGGTGGTAATGTCTGATTTATTCTTCCCAGCTACTTTATATTTGATAGATAAAATGAGTTGTAATAGCATAAGATAAGGTTCTTGGACGAGACAGCATGAATTACATCTCTGTTAACATCAATGTTGACATAAAATTCCATTGTTACTGGAAAAAGACAAGTCCAAATATGAATTTCTGTACCAAAGTTTTGTTATTTTCCAGTGGAAGGGTGGTCTTTTTTCTGTTGGTAATGTTGTTGTGTTTTTCCATGACTTGTTGATAATGATTGCATGCATAATAACGTAGGAATTTGATTAATATAATTTTAGGCACTTAAGGATGTACTTAGGTGAGATTAGGTAAAAATTAAGAAATTAAGAAATTAAAGTTGATACTTTAAGCTGGTAGAGCATCAGTTAAGGATGAAGATAAGCTAAAATATTGATAGGTCATCGACCTCCTTTTTGAGATATTTGAGATTTAAAATATGGCGGGAAAAGGCTGACTCGGACTTTTACCTTATTTTTGCATTGGTATTATTTGGGCCTCAAAACAAAAGAAAGAAAATCAAGAATCTTCTAAAATATTGGTAAATGACCTTTCATAAGCTATTAAGTTTTATATATAAAAAAAAAATGGGTGTTATGGGACAAACTATTTTACAATGTATTGTATGGAAAAACCCCAAGGAGTCCGAACATTTGACACAAATTCCAAAACCTCACCTAAGTACATCCTTAAGAGAAATATTTCGTTAATTTAAAGACTATAGGAAAATTGTAAGTAATCATACCTTCTGTAATTTTTCAACATTATTTTCAGTCAACTTCTTTCTTAAATCTTGCATTGGTTTCAGTAACTCTGCAGGAATATAATGATCTTGTGGTTTATTATCTCCAGACTACAAAAAAAAAGTAACCCATAATGTTCAATTTATACATATCTATACAAACTGGGAAATTGATTAGCTATGACACAATCTCTTAATATGCCAACCAAAATTGAATTTGACTAATACAGCAAATCAAACAAAGATTAAAAAAAATATTATCACATGCAACAGTACAATTGCTAAGGTCAACCCTCAAGTTGGGCAAGTATGCCACAATGGTCATCACATTTAAGCTAGAAACAGCTCTGAATTTTGATTGTGATTGTATACTTGACACACTATAGGTTTCTGACAATAAATACATGTGGTATAAGAACATAAAACATGAAATTGGACATTTATCTATTATTTAAAATTGAAAACGGTCATTTATTCAGCATACATTTTGTTTGTAAGTCAAAAATTTAGATAAAAAGCTTCTGACTGCATCTGGCACATAATGTTTACAGCTAATCATAACATACAGTGTTTTTTCTTTTAACTTGTGCATTATAATATTTACATAGATATGTAAAATATCGAAATTATTGATAAAAAGTTTAATTCTCACAAAATAGTACAATTACTGTATCAATTATTTTAAATGAAGCAACATGATTACAAAAGAAAACTCAGTTTATATCTGCCCTGCAAGTAATCTATTCTTACAAAAAATTAAAATTGCAAAAATGAAGTTTGAAAGTTATTGCTGCACAATTCAAGCTACTGAATTCATCTATACTATAAAATACCAATTTATATATATAGTTCAATATTGTTAGTCATGTTTTAACAATTTACAATTTCACTAAAAAAAAATCAGTGAGCGACGAACACACAGAAAACATATTATATCTGTGCAGATGCATGTTATGCTTCCATTGAAAAGAGTGGATGTCTTCATTTAAATGCAACATTAGTTTCATGGATGTCTTTCTAATATATTACACACCAATAGAAAGAAAACGACAAACTATCAATTTGTAATGATTGTTTTTAATCAATCGCATAATTTCTTGTAGATCCTTTCTTGCTGATCATTTTCTTATTACAGTTTATCTTTATGTCTGTACTTTTTGTCTTATGAATACAAAGGCAAGGGTAAACATCATTAGTTTAGTCAGAAATGCATTTATATACCTATATGGAGTTATTTTCTTTCAGAACGACAGGTCATTCTTTTTCAGAATCAACCCGGACGATACCATGTTTCATTGAAATATGCTCAAAGGCATAAAATAATGACCTGTGTGAGGTCATTATTTTCCTTGATAAACATGCAATCTATGATTTACTTCAAAACTTAATTCGTCTAACAGTTTTTTGTTGCCGATTTGGAAATTTATTTTTAAAAGTTCAATCGATGATAAGTGTAAAAGAAACCGTCATTGTAGTCCCGCATTTTAATTTTAGAAACAAATAACGTGAAGTACGTGAAGTTTTGTTAATTTATCGCTACAATAAAGAAACGCTATCATATATGTCAGATGAATTTTAATGTAGACTTTCATAAAATAAATCCAGATTTAACATATTCGTGTGTAAGATTTTGAAAATCTTATTAAGTCAAACTGAATAGGTTGATTGATTTTTGGTTGCTTGCTTAACGTTCAGTGGCAAATATTTCATGCATGTTCAGAACGATACACACTGAATAGGAAATCATACTGTGACCTACATGTATTTATATTCGTCTTCGTGTCAGTTCTTAACTTTTTAAAATTGATGTATACCTTTTACTCTATCAAATGATCAACTAATAAGATAATCTTATATTCTATTGAATAGCATTAACGTAACTCACGAAAGGGTCGGGTGCGGACTGGAGGGTATATAATTATATCCTGATTATCTTTTAATAAAATTGTATTGCTATTCAAAATACAATCTTTCTGAATTTTTCATTCGATTCAAGTAAAATTGTTAAAAAAAAATAACCACTTTTCCAAGATAGAAAAAACATAACAAATAGAAAAAAAACCATACCCATCCCCCTTTTCTATAAGCTAAGTGGTACAATAAATAACTTACAATGTGTCTTGTATTTGTCATACACCGTTATCGGATGGTAACAATACATTTGTGTCTTACTTCATGCAGTTACAGTAATATTTTTATTGTGTATGGATAATAATTTTTAAAAGGTTTATATCTAAATTATTTAGTGAGTTTTATTTCACATTCTAAATGAGCCGCAGGGCGTATTAAAACCTTTAGAAAGGAATATCCCACTTAAGTGTTGTCGGTAAAATAGGATACTAAATTTTACAACTCTTAATAAAATTAATATATTTTTGACGGTATATAAGTCAGATAATGCATATATCAAGGTTTTTCTTGTCGTAGAACACACCTCGGGGTGTCAGGATTGTTCAAAGAAAGACCTCCCTCCGGTCGGTCTTTCATTTGATCAATCCTGACACCCCTCGGTGTGTTCTACGACAAGAAAAACCTTAAAATATGCATTATCTATAACATAAGGACTTATCTTATAATTTTGGCGATGATGACTCATTAGTAGATATAGTCTTGCTCATAAGTTGTTTATAGGTTTTTTTCTATAGTTTATCTTATTATTAGCTCATCTGGCCTAAAAGTCCATGTGAGCTTTTCTCATCACTTGGCGTCCGTCGTCGTCTGTCGTCGTTAACAATTTTTCAAACATCTTCTCCTCTGAAACTACTGAATGGATTTGAATGAAACTTAGCATGATTGTTCTTTAGATTATCCTGCACAAAGTGTGTGCTTCGATTTTTGATCCGTCAAAAAACATGGCCGCCGTTACTTAAAATAGAACATAGGGGTCAAATGCAGTTTTTGGCTTATATCTCAAAAACGAAAGCATTTAGAGCAAATCTGACATGGGTTAAAAGTGTTCATTAGGTCAAGATCTATCAGCCCTGAAATTTTCAGATGAATCAAACAAACCATTGTTGGGTTGCTGCCACTTAATTGGTAATTTTAAGGAAATTTTGCAGTTTTTGGTCATTATCTTGAATATTATTATAGATAAAGATAAACTGTAAACAGCAAAAATGATCAGCAAAGTAAGATCTACAAATAAGTTAATATGACCAAAATTGTCAATTGACCCCTTAAGGGGTTATTGTCCTTTAATGACAATTTTTCACAATTTGTTCATCATATTTGCTAACTTTAAAAAATCTTCTCCTCTGAAACTACTGAATGGATTTGAATGAAACTTAGCATGATTGTTCCTAAGATTATCATGCACAAAGTGTGTGCTTCGATTTTTGATCCGTCAAAAAATATGGCCGCCGTTATTTAAAATAGAACATAGGGGTCAAATGCAGTTTTTTGGCTTATATCTCAAAAACGAAAGCATTTAGAGCAAATCTGACATGGTGTAAAAATGTTCATTAGGTCAAGATCTATCAGCCCTGAAATTTTCAGATGAATCAAACAAACCATTGTTGGGTTGCTGCCACTTAATTGGTAATTTTAAGGAAATTTTGCAGTTTTTGGTCATTATCTTGAATATTATTATAGATAAAGATAAACTGTAAACAGCAAAAATGATCAGCAAAGTAAGATCTACAAATAAGTTAATATGACCAAAATTGTCAATTGACCCTTTAAGGGGTTATTGTCCTTTTATGACAATTTTTCACAATTTGTTCATCATATTTGCTAACTTTAAAAAATCTTCTCCTCTAAAACTACTGAACCAAATTAAACCAAACTTCAACTGAATGATCAGTAGGGTGTATAAAATAAAGTTTGTGCTTTATTTTTTATTTCGTCAAAAAACATGGCCGTCATGGCTAAAAATAGAACACAGGGTAAAATGCAGTTTTTGGCTTATATCTCAAAAACTCCAGCATTTAGAGCAAATAAGACAAGAAGTTAAAGTATTTATTAGGTCAAGGTCTACCTGTCCTGAAATTTTCAGCCGAATTGGGTAACTGGTTTTTCAGGTATAATGCCCCTGAATTGATGATTTTAAAGAAATTTTGCAGTTTTTGGTTATTATCTTGAATATTATTATAGATACAGATAAACTGTTAATAGCAAAAATGTTAAGCAAAGTAAGATCAACAAATAAGTCAATTTGACCAAAATTGTCAATTGACCCCTTAAGGAGTTATTGCCTTTAAAGACTTTTTTCACAATTTGTTCATCATGTTGACTTACTTTAAAAAATCTTCTCCTTTGAAACTGCTGTATCAATTTCAGCCAAACTTAGGCTAAATGAGTTTCAGAGTATCTAATATAAATTTTATATTTCATTTCCTTGTATGTCAGAAACATAGCTCCTATGGCTAAAATAGAACATAGGAGCAAATGATTTTTTTTTGCTTTTGAAGAAAATAGGACGATTCAAAGAACATTTAAATAAATTGAAAAGCCAAAATAATCATTGATGAGAGATTTAACCAAAAAAATTAAGGTGAGCGATTCAGGCTCTTGATAGCCTCTTGTCTTATTATACACAAATTGCTAAACACTATCCTTAAGGAGCAATAACGCTAGTACGAAACGACCTAAGACTTTATTCAGGACGGCAACAAACTGTAGATGTTTTTCTGCAGATCCTTTTTCTACGACGTCGGTAATGTTGATTTATTTTGAGAGTTTGTCTTGTGATCATTATTTTTTGAAGTTTTGAGTTTCTTTTATTATTTGTATATAGATTTAAGGAAAGTAGGCAAATATAAAACAAATATTGGTAATATTTCATGATCATAAAAAAAAAGTCGTCTGATGGGTTAGGTGAACATGAATTTAAGGTATATTTGCACAATCTGAACATGTATGTCCCTGTCTCATTTTCTGTATACTATTTTCAGCCATGTCGTCTGTTTTGTTTGAAAAAGGGATTTTCAGATATGTTTTTCTTTCATACAGGATACCCAAACGCGAAACAACCTGATTCTAAAGTTCACTTGGATGCCTCAAATACAAGTCTTCACATAAACGTGGGTAACTGAATGACAGGACATCATAAATTTATGTGAAAATAATAATAGATACATATTAAGGTAACACATTACTTTTAAAGGAATAACTCATAATAAACGAGACCGGATCTGTAGACAGAATCAAGCGTAGCGAAATCTTAAGATGTGACATTACTTCAATGTTGTGATTATGGACTTTGAAGTGGATATCTATTTTTTTAGCGTAATAACGCAAACATTTGTTTTATCTTATTTCTTATTTAATATTCAAAGGAAATAGTAGTTATTAATGGAGGAGGCTGTATATATTGAAATTTATCACCTTTGTAGACATTGCAAAGTAAAATTCTTGAATAATTAGATGATATCATTGACTAATAATAAGCAGAATAATATAAGAAGATGTGGTATGAGTGCTTATACGAAAACTCTCCATCTAAGTCACTTTTCGTAAAAGTAAACCATCATAGGCCAAAGTACGGTCTTCAACACGGGGCATTGGCTCACACTGAACAACAAACTATAAAGGTCCCCAAAAACAATATTCATGTTACTACTAGTATATATATTACAAAGAAAATTGAGTAAATTGAGGTTATACCGAAGAAAAAAAATCAACCCTGCTAATATAGCTATAACCGAATATAAATATACTTCCAAAGTAAGACCTCGTTTGAGAACTCTGTAAAGTAGGTTAGATTCAAACAAGCTACCCTTTGGCAATAAATTTATAGAATGAAGATGTTTTAAATTTAGTCCTGGTATCTATGATGAGTTTATTTACAACCACTGGGTCGATGCCACTGCTGGTGGAGATTTATTTCCCCGAGGGTATCAACAGCCCAGTAGTCAGCACTTGTTGTGCTGACATGAATTATCATTGATTTGGTTATATTTATAAATTAACTGTTTACAAAATTTTGCTTTTTTGAAAAACTAAAGCTTTTCTACCTCAGGCATAGATTACCTTAGCTGTATTTTGCATAACTTTTAGGAATTTTGGTCCTTAATGCTCTTCAACTTCGTACTTTATTTGGCCTTTTTAACTTTTTTGGATTCGAGCGTCACTGATGAGTCTTTTGTAGACGAAACGCGCGTTTGTCGTATATACAAAATTTAGTCCTGGTATCTATGATGAGTTTATTGATTAATAAAATCATGTTCTCTTTATTCAAATTGCTACCCAAGCATCTTAAAAATACTGCATTATATTGAAATGAAAATTCAATGACTTTCTATCAAAGAATCTTGATCATATTCTGAGATTTAAAACAAAGATTTCCTTATTAACAATTCATTTTAAAGCAGAAAGATCATTTTGTCTATTTGACTCGGAGGTTTCACAATTGTATGACATTATTTTTTTTATCTTTCAATTTAAATATTACTATATACTAAGCTCTTCAACGATTTTCGGTACTTACCCATCTTCGGATTTCAAATGTTTGGCTTTGAGCGTTCCTGATGAAGGTAAATCAAGAAAAGCGCTTCGGACGCAATAAATTATTAAACGTGTTGTTTTCCATTTTTTACATCACTGGGTCGATACCTCTGCTGGTGGACTATCAGTCCCCGAGGGTATCATCAGCTCAGTAGTCAGTGCTTCGGTACTGACATGATTTAACAAACTTTACTAAAATTGTCCGTTTATAAATTTTTAAATTATTATAAAACTAAGGTTTCAACTCCTTCAGGCAAACTTGGCTTTAGATGAATTTGGCTATTTATTTTAGGTATTTTTGACATATAGCTTTTCAACGATTTTCGGTACTTACCCATCTTCGGATTTCAAATGTTTGGCTTTGAGCGTTCCTGATGAAGGTAAATCAAGAAAAGCGCTTCGGACGCAATAAATTATTAAACGTGTTGTTTTCCATTTTTTACATCACTGGGTCGATACCTCTGCTGGTGGACTATCAGTCCCCGAGGGTATCATCAGCTCAGTAGTCAGTGCTTCGGTACTGACATGATTTAACAAACTTTACTAAAATTGTCCGTTTGTAAATTTTTAAATTATTATTAAACTAAGGTTTCAACTCCCTCAGGCAAAGTTGGCTTTAGATGAATTTGGCTATTTATTTTAGGTATTTTTGACATATAGCTCTTCAACGATTTTCGGTACTTACCCATCTTCGGATTTCAAATGTTTGGCTTTGAGCGTTCCTGATGAAGGTAAATCAAGAAAAGCGCTTCGGACGCAATAAATTATTAAACGTGTTGTTTTCCATTTTTTACATCACTGGGTCGATACCTCTGCTGGTGGACTATCAGTCCCCGAGGGTATCATCAGCTCAGTAGTCAGTGCTTCGGTACTGACATGATTTAACAAACTTTACTAAAATTGTCCGTTTATAAATTTTTAAATTATTATAAAACTAAGGTTTCAACTCCTTCAGGCAAAGTTGGCTTTAGATGAATTTGGCTATTTATTTTAGGTATTTTTGACATATAGCTCTTCAACGATTTTCGGTACTTACCCATCTTCGGATTTCAAATGTTTGGCTTTGAGCGTTCCTGAAGAAGGTAAATCCAGAAAAGCACTTCTGACGCAATAAATTATTAAACGTGTTGTTTTCCATTTTTTCTATATCTATTTTCTTGTTAAATAATATACTTTTCTGATGCACAAATCAGTCTTAATTTATGTATAATTGCACTTCATTATTCCTATGCATATTTATTATAATGATTTGGCCTTGTATGTATGTTTCTTTTTGAAATGTACCCCTCATAAAAGGGATACCAAAATCAGTGGTTGGTCCTGGTTATGGGGTTGTGGGGGTGGGGGTAGGGTGGGGGGCATTTTCATTGAAAAAAAAATTACACAAATAACAGGAACAGTTAAGCTTGTTTCCCTGTAGCTATCGTGAAACGTTGTATATGCATTTAAATTGTTGATAATACCAAAGGATTCAAAATATATTTCGACTATTTCAGGTATGAAATCCTTCAATGCGGCGACATACAGAATATTATAAAAAAAACTCAGTTCGTGTGACGATGATAAATACTACGCTTGTCTGGAGGATACGTATAAGATTGTTCACAAAATTCACATTGCAACAGGGCATGGCGGTCATGATAAAATGATAAGGAAACAAATAGAAAATATGATAATGTTTCAACAGAGGCTGATGAAGGAGTTGTGCGAAGAATGCCAATTAGAGAAGCGGAAAATTGCAAGTAAGGGACTTGTTGTTAAATCTATAGGTAGCAAAGAATATAATTCACGAGAACAAATGAATTTAGTTAATTTGACAATTTTACCTATCATGTCTATTTTTTTCACGCATCATTGTAAATTATATGGAATTTGATGCGACTGTCATTTAAGTGAGAGGTTTAACGCTATAAAACCAGGTTCATCCACCATTTTACTACGATTGTAAATGCCTGTACCAAGTCAGGAGTATGACAGTTGTTGTCCATTTGTTTGATATGTTTATTATTTGAATTTGCCATTTAATTGGGGACTTTCAGTTTTGAATTTTCGTCGGAATTCAGTATTTTTATGATTTTTCTTTTTGGTATGTAATAGTTTTAATAATTTTAAGTAAATCTTGTTTTACCAAGATATCATATGACAAAATTTGTGGTTCTTTGGCCTCTGAAATGAAAACGGGCAAGAGAGGTTGTAATGCAGATTCTTGATATATTTCTTCTTTTTGGTGCACCAAACATTTTACAGAGTTTACTGAATTTACTGTGAATATTATTTTTCAATTGTAAGATTTATGGCCAGGGTGTAAAATCGTTCATGGAAATACAAGACACCCTCAAAGTCAATGAATTGTCGTACGTGCAAATGCAGATAATAAAGATATGACAATTACATGGATGCGGGATAATGGTTGTAAAAATTTTAGGAATTGAATTTGTCCAATTTAAAAAAATAAAAATAAAAGCTACCAATCTGGCATTAAATCTGCCCTATGAGGCAATGTTTGGGGTAGAGGCAAAGGTTGGCCTAACTTGTCCTGCTTGTCAGATGAAATAATTTCATTCTTAAGTACAGTGGATGATTTTAAAGATATAAGCAACACAGGGTTCCGAGAAAACGCAGAAAACATCGAAATCAATAATATAAACATTCCTATTGTTAGCCAACTTTGCATGTATTGTTTGTCAAAAGCCAGCTTTAAATCACATGCATGTTCTAATTGTAAATTTATAGTTCATGTTATTTGTGGTAAAACAAATGGTAAAGAAGGTTATCGAAAATTTGTTTTGTGCTTTTTAATTCCATACTGAGAGAACTAATGCAACTGAGTGTACAGAAAAAAAAGGCAAAACGAATGATCGACGGATCGAACAAATTTTTGGAGGGCGAAATTTTTTGTTATGCTCTAATACCAATTCCACATGTTGACAGAGGAAAGTGAAACCCCAAAAAACATAATGGCAATTGTTCACCAAAAGACTGAAAAAGGATATCGCTTGGTCACTAACATGATATCCTTCTCGGATCATATACAAGAAACCAGTTCGAGGTTGCTGATTCCCTTTTCTTTAAACCTTCAAATGTGTGTACTGAAAACTCTATTTCCCCATGACGTGCCGTAAAATCCGATTCAATATGTTAAGGACAAGTTTTTTTTTAATGTGGATGTTGTGGTAAACACAGATGTGAATCTAATAAATGTGAATGTAGAATAGCAGGGAAAACATTCAACAGTCGATGTCGTCCATATTTAGTTTTAAAGATAAATGATTGTTTTTGAAATATTGTGTTTGACAGTTTAAAATATTGTTGATAGTGCCTAACGTTTTAATATACTATTGATAGTATGGTTATCATTTTAATACATTCTGCTGGACATTTATAAATATTGTGCCTAACATTTTTTTTATATATTGAGGTTATCATTTTAATATATTGTGCTTAACATGTTACGATTTAAGTGTAAAATGATGTTTTAATGTGGTTCTATAGAATTAATTCTTTAATCTTATTCATTTTTTTATTAATGAAATTAATTTTTCATTTCAGAACGTTATTATGCATTATTCCTGACGTTTGTTCATTTGATTATTCATCATTCCTTACCGGATTAACTTGTTTGTTTATATAACAGTATTATGTTTGGACTAATGATAACAAATATAATTTAATATTTTATTGGTTTTGATTACACAAATACACAAATATCGGCTGGTATCCGGTTTAAAGGGGTGGTCGGTTTTATAAGGTTACCTGACCGCTTATTTACATAGACGTCGGCCGGGACTTGTTGGTTTGGCCGGTATGAAGGGAGAACCGGTATTTAGAGGGACCGGTTTAGAGAAGTGTTACTGTAAAATGACTGAATAATAGCCAACGATAAATCTTATTATGTCTCAAAATAACAACAATTCAACATCCAATCTATCTAGGCGTTGATCAGTTTGTGAAAATAATCTGATACAGTTACTGAGTTAAAATTATATGGTTATTGATAGCTATTATTTGTGTGTTTATGTAATGTTGTCATTTTAATGTTTTATTTAACACTACCATAAAAGCGCGAGGTTTGGCTATCCACAAACCAGGTTCAACCCATCATTTTTTCTTCAAATGTCCTGGCCTGTACCAAGTCAGAAAAAATGGCCATTGTATAATTATAGTTCGTTTCTGTGTGTGTTGCATTTTAGTGTTGTGTTTCTGTTATTTTATTTTTTTCCTCTTATATTTGATGTGTTTTCTTCAGTTATAGTTTGTAACCTGGATTTATTTTTTTCTCAATCGATTTATGTATTTCGAACAGCGGTATACTACTGTTATACATAAATGTAAAAGAATATAACTTAAACACGCTAATTGATACATTAAAAAGTTCTATTAGATTTTAAATAGAAATACGCAATATTTTTCCTAGATTACAAAATATAACTAGCGATATCAGGCGTGTTTATCTCTCAAGGTGAAATCGGATGCATGACAAACACATATTTTTGTAGCTTAAACTACACAAAGTTTGAGTAAAGGTTTAACATATTTATTGATGTTCTATAAAATATATATTTTTGTAGCTTAAACATCATAGAGTTGGAGTTAAAGATTAACATATTTATTGATGTTCGATAAATTGTATGAATTTCTATTAATTATATGAATTTGTAAAAATTAATTTGTATGATTTCAAGATTATTGTTTTGATTTGTTTTTAAATCTTTTTGGTCTCTCTTATTGAGTTCATCATATTCAAAAGTTCGTAACGGGTGCATTCAAGATCAGCTTTATAAAGCAGCAGTTACCTTATCCTCATGTTGACTATATTGAGACAAAGTAACTGCCTTTTTATATGGCGATCCAATTCTGCCACAAGTCTTCCACACTCTTCATAAGAATCCTGTTAATAAATCGTTGTATCCTTACAGTATGTAAAAACATAACCAATGTAGGTGCTTTTGTTGTAACTGCTTTTCGTTTATACAATTTTAAGCAAAATACGCTGTAAAACAGACATACATTCAAATACAGACTGTTAACACTAGGTTTGAATATAATTTCAGTGGGTAGCAGCTTCAAAAGACTTCTGAAAACATACTGATATTTGTACACAAGAGCAATGTATGCAAAAGATCTAACAGTACTAATCTATCATTATCATAAAAAGTCACCGTTAAAAATTATAATTGTAATGATCGAGTGCTAAAAAGCAACTGCAATTAAAAAAACTTTAGGTAACACATTTAAAAAAAACCAGCAGGACTTGATAAAAAAGGAAATTCAGTCATATAATATGAATCACTTTCATCCGTAATCTGCAATCCGCACTTTTTATTAATAAGTTTAGATGCTTAAAAAATGGTATCAGACAAAGGCATTCATAATACTAAATAATTGAACCAACGCATAAGTTATTTTTAAGTATTGACTGCTTTAGGAGCTTTGAAAAGAATTTAATTGATAATGAAAATGGTATTTTACGTTGGTCCTTTTGAACTTACTGTTAGGAAATGCAATAACATTAACACACATTCCTCTTCGTCTAAACCAAGATCTTCTAAGGCCTCCATACTATCCATCCAATCGTTGTCATACATTTCTGTAATTTTTTCTGCTATTTTCATTGGTCTATTAGGATCAGATAGATCTGTAATTCCATAATTGTTATTTCGAAGCCTGTCACCAGCAATAACACTTAATCTAAAAGGCGGAGATAGTAATTCTACGTATTATATAGAGTTGTATGTGTTCGTCTTTTGTTGCTTGACATTTATTCTCTTGGAAAGAAACAGTTTTTAAACTTCTTTATTTACTTATTTTATGATATACATATATATATATGATAAGCTCAGTTATATTTTTATAAAATGAAAAGACTGAACATGATATCAAAATCTAGGACTGTCAAACCTTGTCAGAGCCTCATCCTTCTGCATTCTTTCGTCTTGTTTTGTAGCCTTTTCTTCTTCTAGTTGTGCCATCAATCGCTGTATTGTATTATCTTTTCTCTGGGAATCAAGTTGTATTCTAATTATAAAAAAAATTCATATACAGTGATACCTGACTAAACCAAATCCTGTATAAACCAAAAACCTGTATAAACCAAACATGTTCGTAAGCACCGTCATATCAAATGATGTGCGTTGTGAACCTGATAAAACCGAACATTGGCCAAAACCGAACAAAATCCTAATTCCCGAAGAGGTTCGGTTTAAACAAGTTTCACTGTATTTTTTTTTTACCAATAATTCATATTGAATATTTTGTAAAAAAATATTTTCAAATTCTGAGATCCTTTCTTGGATGTCTATGTAAGCATCACACATCTTAAAATATATTCAACGCTCGGAATAGAGAAAACAGGTTTTACAATTAGAAGGTTAGTTTAAAAAATGTTAACATTATTTCGAAAACAACATCAATTATATCGCAAGTGGGGATGTCATATGTTTGATAGACACTGGTTATAAATTTTCCTAACTCTATTTTGTTTAAATTTTATTTCTCCCACGCAGTGTTTTAGGGATGTTTTTAAACATTGTTATAAAGTAGGTGGTTCGGAATCCCATTAAACCAGGTTCAACCCACAATTTGTTTTGAACATGTCCTGTACCAAATCAGGAATATGGCAGATGTTATCAAATTTAATGTTGTCGTTTGGTTTTGTTGAACTTCTGTGTTCATGTTGTTACTTTGTTTTTACCTCTTACAGTTGTTGTGTTTCCCTCGGTTTGGTTTGTAATCCGGCTTTGTTTTCTTTTAATCGATTGATAATATTTGAACACCGGTATACATACTAACGTTGCCTTTATGTATAAGAGGTATGATTCAGCTTGACATAAGGTATAGAAATTTTTGTATTGATGATGAACATATGCTGACGCCTAGATGTCTTTTGATTTTATTTGTCCTACAGTAAATATCTGATTGACAGTTACCCCATTTCTTATTTTTTTTGACTCATTAAGGTGATTTTATGATGATTGACATACGATTTGATATACAAATATGTTTTTCAAAATTATTATAAAGATAAGAAAGTGAATTTCAATTTATATACACCTTTTCATTTCTTCCTCCTTTTGTTCTGCATATTGTTGGACCTGGTGATTTACATGCTGAAGATTATTATTTAATCTGTGCAAAATAGAATTTTGAAAAGATCCCATTAACATTGTTTACTTATTGTTAGAAAGAGAAATTAAATGCATATAACCATACAATAGGCAGTATTTATTTTGAATAGTTCAAGGTAAAACATAACCAATAACAACGCATATAAAACAATTTAAGCTGATAAGTACGAGTGTTGTTCAACTTGATTTGCTTTCACGTCAGTGTACAATCCTTCTAAAAATTATGTCTTTAAGTAGGTATATGATACAATATATCAAACAAATATTATTACATAATCCATTCCATAATAGACATGCATATTCTATCTTAAAAATGTATACTTAATGCTCTACAATTGTTAACAAATACAACGAGATGTTCTTATTGTTTCATTTATTAGTGCGTATTAATTTTGCATTTGTAATGCCGTTTCTTTTAGTATCTTCATTATTAGCAGCAGCTCACTATCTATGAAATCATGCTGGATGTTCAAGCTCTGGAATATCGTATTAACTTGGACACATATATGCCATATGCAGGCTCTGTCAGAATATTGCTACATGCAAATGGAAAATTCCGTTTTGGAAGCTGAAAGCATCTCTTATGCCGTATAGATTTGTTCTCAATCGATCCTCATTATCAATTGTTACATGTAAATCAAGATATGACGCCGATTTGACTTTGCTGTAACCTTTGATTTAAGTTCGAATTATTTTAATAGGACATCATCGATATAGTCGAACATGAATTGATGGACAATGATAGCAAATTTATTCATCTTTGGAAGCTGAGTATTAAGAAAGCATCATCCGAACAAAGGATTGAACTCGGAAAGAAGAGGATCACAGCATGACAAATATCACTAACGATGAGATGTGATTTAAATTAATTTCTCTAATTCTAACTCAGTTCTTTATTGGACACAATTCGATTATGACTTAAGATCTCCTTTTTCCCTCTGAATTTCCCATTATGACGTCATGAAATAAGGCGGCCATGCATAATAACGTCACATAAAAATAAAGCATCGTTTTGCAGAACATTCGAAAGAAAGGATTGATTATATCTGCATTTTGTATAAAATCATTAAAGAAACAGATTCCATCCCCAAATCTTAAGCAATAAAGATATTTGTCCAATCTCGACATTTAAATTTGAAATATGTATTGATAGAACCTATATATTATTAATATAAAAATACTATAAAGATAATAAAGAAAATTCTTATTAAGACACACCTTTTAATTTCTTCATCCTTCTGTTCGACATATTGTTGGAACTGGTGGTCAATACGCTGAAGTATGTTATTTAATCTGTGAGAATATCAAAATAATTAAAAAGGAACACTATTTAAATAGTATTACAAAAAGTAAAAACATGAGAATAATTTTACAATGAGCTGTATCAATTGAAAGAAATCAAGCTTAACAATAACAAAATCACTGAAGATAAATGATTTTTTACTGATAATTTATGTATGAGCCTTGCTCAGTTCCCCCCCCCCCATCAATGTATAATATATTTCAACAGAAGCATGTACTTGAAGCATGAAACAAAGGATACGAGATGGAGGATACACTTGTGCATAGTAATCATCGTTATGCAGATATAATCTTAGTAATGGGAATAAACTTTTTAATTATATTAATAGAGGTCGGTCATTTTAAAACGTGTCCAAAGTATCCGATACGTTAAAGTTTACGCATGAGGTGGTATACACCTTCATCTTTAACAAAATCGTGAACAATGATATGTTTCAATCCAAGTACACCTTCTATGGTGTGTTCGACTGATGTATCTCATCACTTGTTTTTGTTTTTGATTGTACAGGTTGATAAGGACTTTGTGTCAACAATAAACGCTAACGGAATATATAATTAACTAGTGTGCAATTACATTTTATTCCCAGATAAGGATACGTTTTAAATTGACCGACTTATGTGGTCCAAAATGTAAATGGCCCATTCAAAAATAAACAGATGCAAATTAATCATGTATGGCCAGACAGTTCGATTCCCGTTATTCTCCAGAAATAGTACATCGCGTAAACTCGTGAAAATGATTTTAGCATTTCTACCACAAGAGTATACGTCAACCTATCTAATATTTTGGTTTTAAATCGACCGACCTCTATAAGTATCAACCATACATATCTTCTGTCTGATATAAAGGATAGAAAAGTACTTATATGATTCCGTTAATTATGAAGGCCATATCACCAGATATCTGTTTTAGATTATTTCAACATGAGTTTAACGACAAGTGTAATTATGTAAGTGCCCTCAGGAACACCTGTGTTTCTTTCTTAACTTGACGGTATTTTTTGCAGAAGTTTTAAATATTGATAAGTGATTTAATGGTTCTTGTTAGTTTTCTGGCTCCTGTTTGTTTTTTATTTCGGCCATGAGGTGATATGTCAGGGTTTTTTTTAAATTTTTATTGTCCCATCTGATTGTTGAATATGTACACTTAATGCGAATGGTAGGACAACTTAACGCGATAAAAGTTGCAACAGTAAATTAGAAATTTGTTCTAATGATGTGCTTACAGAAAACAATGAACAAAAAATTGGGTTACCATAGACGTATAAACAGTGGAATACTATATAAAGATTATACATTCTGAGTGACATCTTTTGGCATAACTATTTAAAAAATTTTGAATCGACGAAAATATTCTCGTTAATATCATAGTAAGATGTTACAATATAACAATTTTGTTATCTAACCGCAAAGACCAAGAATTAAACTCAATTTCTAACAATTGAAGCAATTTTAGTGAAAAACCAAGACCGATTTGTTGCAGTTTTTGCAACCAATCTTAATGTACATCTTCAATCAAGTGAATAAAATTTAAAACAGTGTATGTTATATTTGTTAACTTGTTAAGTGGCAATGGAGAGGTTTGATAAATTTTGTTTGTTTTCATCACATTTAGTAGTTAGACATGCAATTTGTGAAGAAGTATACCCATTCGGCATTATTTTAAATACGAAATGCTATGTCATGTTTTACCACATTTTAAACATTCTCCTTTAAAAAAAACATGCAAACAAATTATAATAATATTTATCATAAAATCAGTACTGGTTTTAAAACATTTCAACACAATTACAAAACATACCTCCGAATTTCCTTTTCTTTATATTGAACTGTTTTTTGATAATGGTCCACAATTATGTGTTTATCTCTTTCATTTGTGTACTTCATACTTCAATGCACATGAAAAGTAATATCAATAAGGTTAAATACAAGATTGTCACTAAGAAAACTTACTCACCACCAGATACCAAATGATGTAGACGGATAGCAGCTATAAGTCACCGTACAGGTCCTTAACAATGAGCAAATTACAAACCGCGTATCAAGCCATCAAAGTAACCCGTAATAATGTAAAACAGTTCAAACGAGAAAACTAACGGCCAAGACTCGGTTTCACAAAAAAACTTACTTCCAAGATTAATCGTAAGTATACTGAATTGTTCATGACTTACGATCAATCTTAGTCGTTATGTTTTTTTGTGAAACCGACTCCGAAATTATATATTGATTTTTAAGACAAATCATTGAAATCCGATGAATTACAGGTTCTTGACTTCGAACATGCACATAGAAAATGTTAAATAATTATTCCTCTAATCTTTCCATGGGTCATTGTTGTAACATCACTTCTGAAAAATGGAAAATCAATTAAAAAGAGTTTAACTTATCAGATCGATACAAAGCACAAAAACCACTTACAAATACACAATGACATAAAGTACTCGCAGTCACTGAAGTTGTAATACTACCAAAATATAGTATATCACATTACATTGCCTTGAATTTGTGGGAAATTAACCCTGCATTTCATGGACAAAACAATATGTTTGAATGGTAAGCATACATCTTGCGTGTTTCAAAACATAATTATTTTCATTTATTTTTGTGTTTTTATGCAATATTTAGGAAATTGGAGGTGGCATCGTTATTTAAGCTTGTAAACAGGAATGTAAGAAAGTGGTGAAAATTTGATTGGTTAATTTCCAGCGATGGGTATAATTTTATATGCGATGAAATGAAATGCGAAATTATGACTGTAGTATTGGGCAGGTCAAAAAATTACTCATGCTACGCGTTTTTTCTAACATGAAACAGAAAAATGCTAATCTAATAAAGACTACCTAAAAACAATGGTGAAATTGTTCATAAATCAGGGAAGCTGCACATATTTGACCTTATATTTAAAACAATTATGATATATCATTGAAATATTGCATAAAAATCAAAATGTTCTGGGTGGATCGAGTCTTAAAACCACATTCGCAGGAAAACTATATTGATGAATGGCTCTATCGTGAATATTTATAGCCTTTTTCTAAAGAATTATTCAACAAATGCGCATAAATTACCAAATGAAATGATTTTTTGAAGTATCAACAAAAAAATATTTAATTGAAGGGAACAATTTTATGTTCGTCACTTGATACGGCCTAAACGTAGTTGTTCTTAAGGAGTAATGGATTCAGCAATCTTTTATATATGGATAGTTCATTCAGCTGAACACTTTAATTATTTTTCTAAGAACGCTTTTTGCGTAAATGTGTGATATCTAGCCTTCAATGTTTAAGGATGTAGGTGCATTAAATAACTGAAAGGGGCCTTATAATGAACACAAAAAGGCACACAAGTGGTGTTTACCATCTTATAGACATCTATTGTATCATATTCAACAGCTTTCATTCAAATGAGATGAATATATGGTTGCTTAATGGTCAATAAGATCTTTTATCGTGATTTGGGTTTTGAAGAAATTTTGTTCAATTTGCAGAAGTTGTCGTCTTACATTCTACCTAATTTCTCTAAAACTATCTAACTAATTATGACAAAACCTGACAACAATGCTTGAGGTAACAAGTATTTCAAAATATAAAAAAATCACATTTAGTTTATTCAATATGAAAGTTTTCTTTATGAAATCAAGGTCATAGCAAATAAGAACTAATTAAAACATATCCAGTAAAAAAACATCTCAATTCAAATGGATTAATTGTAAACATCTCATTAACAGTCAGAGAAAACATGATATTGTGCAATGTAAGATTATATATATCGACTAAAAGTAGGACTGTGAATGCACATACTATGCATATATCAATGATATTTAATTTCGATTAAATCATTGATAACAAAATCAATATGGAGCCTGTAATTCAGTGGTTGTCGTTTGTTTATGTGTTACATATTTGTTTTTCGTTCATTTTTTTACATAAATAAGGCCGTTAGTTTTCTCGTTTGAATTGTTTTACATTGTCTTATCGGGGCCTTTTATAGCTGACTATGCGGTATGGGCTTTGCTCATTGTTGAAGGCCGTACGGTGACCTATAGTTGTTAATGTCTGTGTCATTTTGGTCTTTTGTTGATAGTTGTCTCATTGGCAATCATACCACATCTTCTTTTTTATATCATCATAAATATCAAGATTAATTTTATATTTATTCATACCATATCTGCTCACAAACAACTATTTAGAAAGTTTATATTTACCACGAAAACAAACAATGCTCTAATTAAAGAACCATGTGTTAGATGCTTTAAAATAATTTAAAGTTAGCGAAACTTATCAAGTTTTTTCTAATATAAACAAGTAAATGATGTAAAAAAATAAACATAAGATATGGCTGTAACATGTCAAGAATTAAAACAAACATTTGAACTGAACAATAACATACTTTAATAGATCATATTTCTTCTTCTGTAGTTTGTCCTGGATTACATGACTCTTTTCTTGTCTCTGGTTCAGGCTTAGATATATCAAATGATGAAATTAATATATTTTTTTTTAAATCAGATAATAATTTCATGACATTATAACAGCACAAAAAGCACATACTTTTCCCAAATGTTCATTATTGACATTAGCTGCCGTTGTAAAATTTTGTATTGATCTGAAGTAGTTGCGAAACTCCTTTTTTAATGTAGAATCATAATTTTGTAAGGAATGAAAACAGAACGTTATAAATTTCATGCGTTCGAAGTCCTTTTCTGGCTTTAACATCATCAGGAATGCTCATAGCCGAATATTTGAAAACCAAGATACAAGATACAACAAGCATCAATAAGAAACAAATCACAAGCACAGAATAAGTTATCGCTGAAAAATCTATCACACTGAGAAATAACAATTTCATTAACTACTTTATGGTATATTGTATATTTCCAATCCAAAAAAGTAAAAAAAAAAACTTTAAGCAGACTCTAGATTTTTTTTCTTTCGATTTGAAAATAGGATAAAAGTCCGAGTCTTTTCGCGCCCTTTAAAAAAAATCAAATATCCCGAAAAGGAGTTACATAACCTATCAATATTGTTTATCTGATTTCGTAACATAGCTAATGCTCCTCCGACTTATAGTATCACTTTCAAATTCTAGATTTTTTTAATATCATCTTAGAACCCCATACTATTTTTCTATGAAAATTACAAAATTTCTTCATCCTGAAACTTAAGAAGGAGGAAAACAATTGAACAACGAATTCTGATATTCAAAACTCGATGTTTGTTTGAAGGGGCATTAGCTGTCAAATTCATGTTCACCAATTTGACTCAAATTCTAATATTTAGTTTATAAGAATGAAAAACATTTTTCCAAACTATCAAAAGTATAAAATAAACAATTTACCGGCCATGGTCTCAACAAGATTTAGCTTCTTTTCGTGTGAATTTTAGCAATGACACCATCTAATTAGATTTCGAGTTGACCTTCTATGACCATTTAAGCAATGTAAACATAAACATAGATATAAAAAGATTAAGCAACTCGTGCAGTTGGATTTTTATAAGTCTACTTAATTTTGTATTATAGATTAAAAATTTATGTTTATCGTCGTGTTTTCCTAAATAAGAATGATATTTTTTTGTGGATCGAATCAGTCAATCAAATTATTTACCTTTGTTTCACTTTCAATGTTGACATACTTTTCCTATAAATAACCGTACACGGACAATGCATGCGTTATTCTATCTCTGTCTACGGGGTTAGATCGGAGTTCACATGAATACAGGTTAAATGAGGACGAACTATTCACTTGCAAGTGAATAATTCATTATCAATTTTTATTAGCTTAATTTGACAAAATTGAACCATTTTTGCTTCTAAAAGTGAATTATTATTTCACTATTTCACTTTCATTAATGATTGAACAAAAAAAATCATACTTTAGATTTTTTATATATCTCGTAGCTAGTGCCACTCTAAATAGTTTATTATACAACTCTCACGGTTAAACGTCTTGCTTTTCGTTTATGAGATTTTAAACAATGTTGAGTTTTATCTCACCTTTTAAATAGAGATCAAAGGTATTGTTAGATATTAATAAAATAACTTTTATCCGATACATTTTTAATTCCTAAAAATTGATATTGTATAAAGACATTTTATAAGTAATAAATATACAGAAAAAGAATAACAAGGTCATGTTTTTCTCTGACTGTTTATGACGTCTTTACACTAAATCCATTGGATGTTGGATGTGTACGGATTGATAGTTTAGTCTTAGATGCATGATTTTTTTTATAGTTGTTAGTGGCTTTAAACTAGCTGTCAGATAACTGCAAGTACTCTCAGATCTGTTCATTGTGTCTTTTTTTGTCGGGATGTATAAGTACCGGGCTACGTCCACTTGTATTTTTGTCCATCTGATGAGTTAAGTCTTTTTCAACTGATGTTTATAGTTCGTTCTTATGTCGTACTGTTATACCACTGTCCCAGGTTAGGGGGAGGGTTGGGATCCCGCTAACATGTTTAACCCCGCCACATTATTTATGTATGTGCCTGTCCCAAGTCAGGAGCTTGTAATTCAGTGGTTGTCGTTTGTTTTTGTGTTACATATTTGTTTTTCGTTCATTTTTTTTTTTACATAAATATGGCCGTTAGTTTTCTCGTTTGAATTGTTTTACATTGTCTTATTGGGGCTTTTTATAGCTGACTATGCGGTATGGGCTTTGCTCATTGTTGAAGGCCATCCGGTGACCTATAGTTGTTAATGTCTGTGTCATTTTGGTCTGTTGTGGATAGTTGTCTCATTGGCAATCATACCACATCTTCTTTTTTATATATTTATATTTCATGTTAACATACTAAGCTGATGATACAATCAAAAAATCCAACAGCAGTTACATCATACTATTGGTTGTAAAAACGTATGTCCAGATCTCAAAAAGTTTTAGCTGCTATTTTCACTATTTGAGAGAACTAATCTAGAGTATCGTTTATTTTTATTCATCTTCTGTATTTATCCCCACTATATTTCACTTCATATAACCTAAGTAACAAAATGTGTATCAGATGTAAAGAAAATTGATATATAATATAAATTATTATATGCATTATAAAAGCCATTCCAGTAACTTATTTAGGAGGGTTTCATGTTGTCCGGTATTTAGTTGTAGTCTGCTCTATTTTCCTTTTGTCGTTTTTATTCTTAGTCATTTTGTTGGCTGTTTTTTTAATGCCCTTTTAATATCCTCTCTCTCTCTCTCTCTCTCTCTCTCTCTCTCTCTCTCTCTCTCTCTCTCTCTCTCTCTCTCTCTCTCTCTCTCTCTCTCTCTCTCTCTCTCTCTCTCTTTCTCCATAACTTTATGTAACGAAGAAAGTCGTTTTCCTTATAAGAGGAAACATTTCCTTTTCCATTGTTGATTTAAAACCGTTGATGTAACAATATTCATTCAGAAACCGCATCATTCGATGATAATTTACATGTAAGATACCATGGGGGTAGTTCGGAATCATGTTTTCAACAATGATGCATCTTGGATTAAGTCACAAAGCGTATGTCAATTAAATAGCAAATAAATCAAATAATCTAAATTTGTTAATCTTCTTTGTAACACACATCATTCTACTTATAAAACTAAGCGAGATAAAAAATGAAAAATAAAAACCCCACAATATTATACTAAATGTGAGATACGTACTAGGATGCGCATTAGACAGATAATTTCCTTTTGTAAATGTTAAATATTTACAAAGAAAATAGCTTAAATTAAAATAAAATAAGATGTTCAAACTTATACAAGTTTACAATACAAGCAGTTAAATGCATTTAACGTAACTCGGCTACAAACATCTGATAATAAATCAGTATTTTTTCTGTTACAAAACGCTCTTAAACCTTCCACATTATTTTAGGATTCGTATAATGAAAATCCGAAAGAAGGTCACAGTATAGTTGCGTTGTATTTAATTGTCAGTTAATGTAAAGACGAAACCTTGTATTTGTTAGCGGCAATAAGTGAAATTGTGCATTAAGCTTAAATCCTAGGCAGTAAGCAAACGCTTAGGCAGTAAGTCTATTGCCTAAAGTATGTTAGGTATTAGTCTTAAATCGTAGGATTTAAGCTTAAATCCTGAAAAATGTGTGCAGGCATCAAACTTAATGCCAAAAATATAAATGCATGTAAATAAAAGACATTTATACATTTATATAAAAATATATTTGTTACATAATAACATTATGAGAACTGGGGCCTGTTTATCGAACAATGTAATATTCTTATGGCAGAAATTATGATAAAGTGAGGACCGACTTACGACATGTATCATCATGCACAACGAAGCTATCTGAGGATTATCTTAGCTGGGATGTCCTAACTGCTATCGTAAGTATTGGCATAAAAGAAAATAGCAAATGGAAAAATTGACATATTGTATTAGATTTAACCAACAACTTTAATTTAAAAACCAATTTATTATTAGAAAACAATTATTCGATTTAAATTAAAGGGTAATAAATAAATTGATATTATAATTGTACATTTAAACTCTGAAATAAAACAAGTAAAAAAATACACTACGGTTTATATTAGAATTGAACAAACTAGTTGTAAATAGTTAAAATTAGATACTCAATCGATAAAATAATTATATGCTTTGAGGGAGCTGAATTCGAAGTGTCACGGTTTCATACTTACAAGTTCAAAGGCAAATCTTGTGCATCTTTCATATAAATACTGAGTACTTCAACTATTTTATTTTATTACTGCAATTAACATACGTTTGCTTATGAGCAAAAGAAAAAGAAAAAAATCAAATTTTACTGATGCAAAGCTACAAGGCCCAGTTTCATCCTAAATATAACAAAAAAGATGTGGTATGATTGCAAATAAGACAACTGTCCACAAGAGACCAGAAATAAAATCACTAATGAAATATGTTATTTATATTAAAACGCATCAAATGATATTTTTAAAATATGAAAACTTGATAGAAATTTGTGTTCAAATCATTTTGTTGTCACAAGTTGTGGAACTGCTAACAAAGAAAAGTTACTTTAGATATCCAATGGAAAAATAGGAAGTGGTGCGACCAAAAAATCATTAAATTATCTTAATTTTGTCAACTTTTGACCAGTTCAAAACAGCTCGACGAGTGAAGTTTTCAAATTTTGAAATAGATATTAATTAATCTATAGAATCTTCCCCCTTTTTTAATTGGATACAATCACTTTTTTAAATCTTTTTTTTTAATATTTTGTAATACCACAAAAACATGAAAAAAGTATGAGTTAATTCTGTTTTTTAACTGCTAAAATTACTAAATCAACTTATTTAATTTGAAGATCTGTCAAAAGAATGTATATTTATACATTTATTATTAGAAATATAATTAAGAAACTACTTTATATCAAGAATAAATTACAAAAAAATGCATAAAATGCAGAGTTTACTTATTGCCTAAAATTATGTTCGGCAATATGATGAATAATCATCATCAGATTTCAGGAAATAAGCTTAATGCCTGAAAATTTCAGGCAATAACTTAATGCCTAGGCATTAGCTTATTACCTATGATTTAAGCTTAATGCCTAATTTCACTTATTGCCGTTAACATATTGCCGTTAACATATATATATATATGAGAGCCCAGGTGGTCGTGTGGTCTAGCGGGACGGCTGCAGTGCAGGCGATTTGGTGTCACGATATCACAGTAGCATGGGTTCGAATCCCGGCGAGGGAAGAACCAAAAATTTGCGAAAGCAAATTTACAGATCTAACATTGTTGGGTTGATGTTTAGACGAGTTGTATATATATATATATATACAACTCGTCTAAACATCAACCCAACAATGTTAGATCTGTAAATTTGCTTTCGCAAATTTTTGGTTCTTCCCTCGCCGGGATTCGAACCCATGCTACTGTGATATCGTGACACCAAATCGCCTGCACTGCAGCCGTCCCGCTAGACCACACGACCACCTGGGCTCTCAAAAAAAGAGCTTTCGGTGGGCATGTGTTACCTTTCCACGTCAGTTTTGATCTAGCGGCGTACTACAGTACATGATATATAAGGCATGCAGATGTTATTGTTACAGATCAGCTAAATTATCTATAGTAAAGGATCCTACAAATTAATGTAAGATACAGTCACAGAAAATAATTATATTCATAAGTACGTCTGAGTCAGTGACAACCCTACAACAGATGTATCCATCGGATCGCCATCAATGATGGTGATACATGGCTGTGTACATAATGTATATACAACTCGTCTAAACACCAACCCAACAATGTTAGATCTGTAAATTTGCTTTCGCAAATTTTTGGTTCTTCCCTCGCCGGGATTCGAACCCATGCTACTGTGATATCGTGACACCAAATCGCCTGCACTGCAGCCGTCCCGCTAGACCACACGACCACCTGGGCTCTCAAAAAAAGAGTTTTCGTTGGGCATGTGTTACCTTTCCACGTCAGTTTTAATCTAGCGGCGTACTACAGTACATGATATATAAGGCATGAAGATGTTATTGTTACAGATCAGCTAAATTATCTATAGTAAAGGATCCTACAAATTAATGTAAGATACAGTCACAGAAAATAATTATATTCATAAGTACGTCTGAGTCAGTGACAACCCTACAACAGATGTATCCATCGGATCGCCATCAATGATGGTGATACATGGCTGTGTACATAATGTATATACAACTCGTCTTAACATCAACCCAACAATGTTAGATCTGTAAATTTGCTATACACAAATTAGGTGTTTTTGAGAAAAGTCTTAATCTTGGTACGTATATATAGACTAATTCGAGAAAGATTTTGGGTCAGAAAAATAAAAAACTTAATCACCAAATGGGATAAATGAAAAAATGTATTTGGAATTCGCGGAGTGCTTTATATTTGGGTTATATTACTTATTACTACACAGTCTCTGTTTCTATTTCTTTACCTTACTTCACTCTAAATATTTTGTAATTAAACCACTTCAAATTGCTTGGTTCTATTCATTTTGGAGGGATGTAAAAGTACGCAGTTAAATTGATTTTAGCTACTGAGGGTACGTATTTCTTACGCATAGAAAGAAGATTGAATTGTTTTAGTAAGATCAGAGAAAAGTATCGAAAGTATCTCACGAATGTGTCAGATGAACAATATTCAGTTTGCTAAGTCTGCACCCATTTTCTTTCGGATCAAAATAGTTATAAAGCCAAACAAGTACAACGTTGAAGAGCATTGAGAAACCAAAACTCCAAAAAGTTATGCCAAATACGGTTAAGGTAATCTATGCCTGGGATAAATAAATCCTTTCTTTTTCGTGAAAATTCAAAGTTTTGTAACAGGAAATTTATAAAAATTACCATATAATTGATATTCATGTCAACACCGAAGTGCTGACTACTGGGCTAGTGATACCCTCGGGGACGAAACATCCACCAGCAGTGTCATCGATCCAGTGGTGTAAATAGTTATCAAACGTACCAAGATTAAGACTTTTCTCAAAAACACCTAATTTGTGTTTGATTAATTTTTTTCAACTTTGCCAAATAAAAATTAAGACGCCCAAGCCACCTTAATTAAAATCAAACACATTGAAATTATTACACAAACCTGATACTATACTTCCTTTGAATCTTGTTGATTATTGAATCTACGAAATCTTCTCGGTCAAAGCGCTCTACTTCCTTTGGATCTTCAGGAAAATTAATTGCATCACGCATTTCGATTTCTCTTACAAGAGATGTTTGTATAAGAAAGAAAGAAACGTCGTGTTTCTCTTCTAAACTTTGTCTACAGCTTTTTTGTAAGGAATTATATTCACCGTATGTTTTTTCTAGTTGCGACAAATTGTACAATATTTGTTTTTTCTCCAAAGCATGAAAATCAGTTATCTGTGTCAATTTTAGTTCTGTGATTCTTTCTATCATTTCAATCACATCTTGTGACACTTTAGTCAATTCTCTGGTGAAGTTTGCGGTACCAGTCTGAAGCTTTGTTTGCTTCGTTGATTTGAAAGCTTCAATCAAACGGGATAAAGTTTTTGTGTTATCATTGATGTGTCCAAGATGTTTCACTACACCATTACGTGATGCAGCAGCAACTTTTGATATGTCAGTCAATGAATGGTCCTTGTGCACAGATGTAACACACTGAGCGCATATCAAGCATGAACAATCGTCACAATAATAAGCAAATTCTAGTTCGTGAGCTTCACATACACTTCTGAGCATAAGTATTGATCGATCCACTCTACACGAATTTGTAACTGTATGTCGCTTTGTTGTGGGAAATTTTTCATGGAACGAGTTACATGATTGACATAGAAAATGACGACAGTCATAGCAAAACACTTTAGCAATTTCTTCCTTGCAAATATCACATCTAGGCACAGAAGCTTGTGCCATTTTATTACATTTGATACAAGAAGTAAATACTTTAAAACTACTTACACGATGTCAAAAATTGATTTAAAATGGTCCCTTTGATAAATTTTCTTACGTATTGAAATAAACCGAAGATGTTTGTTGTAGAAAATCAATAACTAAAAGATTATTCACTTGGCAAGTTAGATAAAAAGCCTGTGATTTATTTCGGAAAATATCTTCAGAATAGTATACTTAGAAGTTATAAATATTCTAGAATAGCTCACAATCAATTTAAGGTCAAGGAACAGTAAATAGGTTATGTCACAGATTTTACTTAAATTTGCATATAACCATAGCTCGTTGAGTTTTAACTGAAAATCGAAATAGGTGAATATTTGTATAAAAAGCACATTAAATCGTCAAAAACCTTTCTAAAAGTTGTCTTAAAATCATCAGAACACTAATTTTCTACTCCATAGATTTTTCTTTAAAAAAAAACTGTATGTTGTTGACACTTCAATTTCTGTTTTAATGATATAATATAATCATATGGTCATCGACTTTGATTTTTGCCTAATAACACTGGTCTTAATCAGCATTTCTATTGAATGAGTTTTTTCTAAATGATAGAAAAACAACAAGAAGAACGAAAATCGAGATTTAAAAAAACACGATGATGATCGTAACTTCGTCTATGGATGATCGTAACTTGGACTTGCTTTTATTTAAAGTTAATCGTATCTCAAAATTTACAATGTGTTTTTTCTTTAAATTAACATCCAATTTATCAGTCACGATATATTGGTATTACTGAAAATAGTATGATTTTAAAAGTTAACAAAATGAGCGTTAATGAACACCGCTATATTTGTCAAAAAGAAATGACATAAGGTTAAATTAGCAGGCTTATATGCAAATGTCCTCAATATTTTTTTCTTATTAGTTATTTAGTTAACATTCAAAATGGAATTGTTTTGATGTGTTTTAAATTGTTGCCTGGTCTTATATTTTCCTTATCAAACTTTGACCATTAAACGTTGGTAGACTACAGAGACGGGTTTAGAGGGAGGGCCAGGGTGCGTGTATTGCCTTTTTTTGTGTGAAAAATGTGGTTGATTATATAGTGAATCAATGAAGCATGACTGTAGCAGGCCTACTCTTAGGCAGCCAGTCCCCACTCCCTTGATAAAAATCTCTGGATCCGCCACTGGACTACTGTTGCCTATATTTACCATGGGTTGGCTATTTATGTAAAGAAGGAAAAGCTAAAATAGATGGTAAACAAGTTCATATTAGATTCCCTGTTTTTTTCAAGGTATATTAAAATCCTAACACTTACGGTATTTGACATGTATTATTGAAGTTAGTCGAAGAAGTTGTTTAAGCCAAACATATCGATAAGGGAGCTACGATTTGATTTTTAAAGGGAGGGATAAAATTTGGAGGAAAAAGGCTGGTCAGGAGTTTTGAGTAAAAAATAGGCCAGATGAACAACTTGTCCAATCAAAAAGATGTGACAATTGTGGTAAAGAAAAATCAGGACCGTATAGAGTAAAAAATAAAAACGAAGGATAGGGATTTCAACTTAAAAAAATGCAGGACAAAATTTTTCATCAATATAAAGTTGCTAATCACCAATGCATTTTAATATTGAACTTGATAAAAAGAAATGAAATATCGGGAAATCATAACCATTTGTGCACTTACCAATTGGACATTACCCTCCCCTTAGTGATTGTTCCTCATTATTATCACAATATTAGCTGATAAATAATAAATGTACACTTTTCCACATACCAGAAAGCTTTGTTTATCGGAAAATGCTCACCATGATCATCGGGATTTTTTGTATCTCGATTTTCATTCAACTTGTTGCTTTTCCATCATGTATGAAAAAATATTTCAATGGCAAAGCTTATAAAGATGTTTCTGTAAATAATACAAACCTGAAAGTAAGTTGTTAAAATAGAGAAATTGGCAATATAAAATTTGCCTAAATTTGCGTCCGCATATTGGGATGATCATAATTGCAGTTACGATCATCACGTTGACACCGGTTTAATAATATATTTGTTACCTTGTCGGTAGTGCAAGAATGTCAAAAATCAACGTTTTGCGGCCTACAACGTAATGACGATACAATTATTTCGACGTTTTGTGGGATAATTTTATAAAGAACACAACTTTGAATGATGTGTACCGTAAAAACGAAGTCAGTGACCCTATCTTTATTTTGCATCATTTAAACGGAAATTTAAGTAACAATAACACATATATGTAGTTTTGTTTTTTAAATAAACATCTTTGCAGTAGAAATCAGAGATTTAATGACTTTAAGACAAGTTTTAGAAGACTTTCCGCCGATTTTTGTGCTTTCTATACAAATATTCAACCAGTTTGAAAGAATTAAATTAGTATTATTTCAAATGATAAATGAGATAAATGCATTGTTTCTTTCGATTTTCGGTTTAAGTTTACCAAGCAAGAGTTGAATTCAAGATGTTTGCTGAGATCGATGACATAGCCAATAGTGTCACCTCTCCATGTGTACTCTTTTAAGTTTGTACCAATATCACATCACATTTCTGAACATTTTATCTACCTAATTGAAGAAGCCTTAGAAAGTCATTAAAAGGCAGGAAACATTTTATTCGACATGTAGTGATAGATATTAGAGAAAATATAGCTAAATATTTGTATTGAAACTAAGTTGTATGTTCGATATGTTAACTATAATACAACTCTCATGCTTGCACGTCTTGTTTTTTTTATATGGCATTTCGTTTATTGGGTTTTAAATAAGGTTGAGTCTAAACACTTTTAAAATGCAACCCAAGTTACGGTGGGACATTAAATACACAAATTTTATCTGATACGTGTTGCCTGTAATCTGATTGTCAACACATATAATTGTCGGATATTATCTACATAAATTATGTTTTCGATCAGATTTGTTTAATTTAAATTATTTATGACTCGAGTAAATTGTTACTTTTGAATTTCTGTAAAAGATCGGTTTTGATGTTATATTTGTTATTCTCATAGGATTTTGTCCAATGCTTAGTCCGTTTCTGTGTGTGTTACATTTTAATGTTGTGTCGTTGTTCTCCTCTTATATTTAATGCGTTTCCCTCAGTTTTTGTTTGTTACCCCGATTTTGTTTTTTGTCCATGGATTTATGAGTTTTGAACAGCGGTATACTACTGTTGCCTGTATCTATTAAAGTAGTAAATGAACATGTTAACTTTTGTACATTGGTAAAAGAGAATCCGTAAATTAAAGCCTGCCTGATGTAAAATAACAAAAAAGACATTAAGGCACGTTTCACTTGATACGTTGTTAATTATATGAACTAATTTTCTATGAGTATGTACCTTATACAATAAAAGACGGATTCAAGATTTTCATTTTTTTTTGCTTCTTCGGAAATCAGCAGAATTGCACTTGATCTCACTATACAAGACTATATATAATTATAAAAAACAACGCGGAACGACTAGAAAACAATTGTTACATTCCTAAATTTTTACAAAAATTAACTTTCAATAGATATCTCCATGTGCCAAATATATTATACATATGAGTAGAATAGGGACATTGTTAATGTGAAACTGGACAGCACACCAAAATAATAGATTTTGGAAAAACGTAAACATGTTCTCAATGCTTCAAATCATAAATATGTTTGTCAAACGCACAAGACAATCTTTACATTTCTGATATAAACACACGAATAAAGATTTCGGTCATAGCACCAAACACAATTTTCATTACCTCTTAACTTTCTGTTACACACATAAACACAAACGCACACACACACTGCATTACAGACTTTGCATATCTCCTATTTCCTGTCTGTTGTAAGGCAAAATAATACTTCCAAGATGTTATATAGATTATCTTTTTCGTATTTTGATTTTGACATGGTGTTCATTGACCGTTTTAAGAATATTGCTTAAATGTTTTCCTTGAAGCAACCTTTTGTTATCGTAATATATTTATAAAATGAGTCTAACTTGTATGTCAAGACGCCTTAGACATACAATATTAAACCAACGTTGACTATTAAGTGTAAGTTTTACATAGTTCAATATGTTTTTCCATTTTAAACGGTTGTATTACTTTCATTTGACTGTACCGAGATATTTAAATTTGTAGGGTAACTGTAACATTTACCTGTTTCATGCAGTTACAAACGTTTCATTTTGATGCACATTGGAGCTGGAAAGCTGTTAGTATAAATATATCTATATTCTAAACCTTACATTCTTAATTGTCAATGTTTTACGTTGGCTCTGTATTTATACATCCCGTCCTTGTAATATTGTTATATGGTCATTTTTGTAATCTTGTCTTTCCTTTTTGCTAATGTGCTTTAACTGTTTCCCTTTTTTGTGTTTCTCTGATACATATGACGTAGCTCTGTACTTATACATCCCTTCATTGTGTCATTGTACATTTTTGTCTTCTTGTCTTTCATTTGTGCTGATACGCTTTGTCTATAGGCGCTTTGTCTATAGGCGCTTTGTCTATAGGCCTTATTGTGCTTCTTTGTTTGTTTTGAAGTGATTAAGATTAAAACGCAATGTTGACCACTGTACCCCTATTTTTGACATTTTTACCTAGTATGTCTGTTTTGTTTTGTTCACACATTGTTGTTAATATAATGGAATTCGATGCGACTGTCATACAAGTGAGAGCTGTAGCTAGCTCTTAAACCAGGGTTGTGAATTTTGAGTCATCAATGCTCTTAAACTTTGTACTTGTTTGGATTTATAACTATATTGAAGTGAGCATCACTGATGAGTCTTATGTAGACGAAATTATAAGTCTGGTACCTTTGATAACATTTGTAATCCACCATTTTCATTATAAGAAAAAATACATGTACCAAGTCAGAAATATAACAGTTGTTATCTATTCGTTTGATATTTGTGAGCTTTTGATTTTGGCGTTTGATTAAGGAAAAAGTAAAATAACAAAAATATTGAACTCCGAGGAAAATTCAATCGGAAAGTCCCTAATCACATGGCAAAATCAAATGACAAAACACATCAAACGAATGGACACCAACTGTCATATTGGGCCATATTTCTGACTTGGTACAGGCATTATCAAATGTAGAAAATGGTGGATTGAACCGGGTTTTATAGCGCTAAACTTCTCACTTTTACGACAGTCTCATCAAATTCCATCATATTTACAACGATGCATAAACAAAACAGACATAATAGATAAAATACTCAAAATATGAGTACAACAGTAATCACTGTGTTACAATCTTAAAACAAACAATTTTACCAAAAAGCACATAAGCATCTATCAAATTAAAATCACATTCATTGCTTCGCGTGTCTGACGTCAGAAAATTTATACTTTCCGTTTTGAATTTTCTTCGTAATTCAGTTTTTTTTGTGATTTTATTTTTTATGAGATAACATTGATATCTAGTATTTGATCTTCTTTGTTAAGCCATTATTCTACATAAAAGGCAAATATAAATATGCAAATATTAGTTGATTCTATAGCTTGCTTATGGATCAAGAAGACTATTGAACCAAGAAATTGCATTTGGTTCACTCAGGCGAAATGTGTTAATATTTTTCTGAATCTGGATAAAATATGACAGTGCTGTCTACAGAGTGTATTGATTTTTAAATAGGTATTTTGCTTCTCCAAAACATAAAAATAAGACAGAATATCATTTTGATTTAAAGATCGGAAAACTGAATGATTGTGTATTCGTTGCCTCTTTCATAAAGTTTCCATTTCCAAATATGTTCTTCGGTTTTATCATGATTAAAAAAATAAAAAAAAATTAAAAAAATTGAAAGCTTGAAATTACTAGCTTTCTCTTAAAAAGTAATATTTACGCTTTTGTTTTGAACAAATCTCTTTATTTTTAATTAATATTGCGATGTTTTAAGTAATACCTCCTAAAAATGAAAATTAATAATGGGGAATATTAGTACAGAAGGTGATAAAGACATTTTCATTGTAAGCAATGTTTAAAATTCAATATTGTGCGCTTGTAGTAGACAATAACCTTGAACTATTTTATTTTTATTAAAACATGAATTTGAAAATTATAGTAGTAAAGACTTTATATGACTTACTGTTTTTACGCTGTTTTTATGACATTCATGTTATTTTGGAAAATGCAGTATATTTTGGGCAATGGCTGAAAAAAAAATCATCCCTTCATTTAACACTCATCATGTAGTTTTTACACGTAAAGGATCACCATACCAGTGTTAACTCATCTGAACATTATTATATAAAAAGAAAAATTAAAAAATTCTAAGATACGGTGGATTCAATCATATTCGTTGGATTCCAATGGTCGTGGTCTTCGTGGGTACAGGTGAATCACGAAATTAAATGTTAAACGAATAGCAAATATTCTAAGGTGTCAGTATTCACCTCAGAAACTTACAAAACCTTTGAATAGACTTATTAAGAAGGGATATAATTACGATACTGTTGTCAAGTCATTAAAGATTGCATATTTTGGCGTTAATATTGAGTCACCGATAAGGTCTTTGCATCGGAACTAAACACATTTATTCTAAAAACAGTTGTTGGCATGATACGGGTTATGTTCTTCTCATATATGTTATGATGGTATGATACTAAACCCCTAACGGGACGGATTGTGCCTGATGTTCATATGATGAAATCATAATCTTTCAGTCAGTTTAATTGAAGTCTGGAGCTGGCATGTCAGTTAACTGCTAGTAGTCTGTTGTTATTTATGTATTATTGTCATTTTGTTTATTTTCTTTGGTTACATCTTCTGACATCAGACTCGGATTTCTCTTGAACTGAATTTTAATGTGCGTATTGTTATGCGTTTACTTTACTACATTGGTTAGATGTATAGGGGGAGGGTTGAAATCTCACAAACATGTTTAACCCCGCCGCATTTTTGCGCCTGTCCCAAGTCAGGAGCCTCTGGCCTTTGTTAGTCTTGTATTATTTTAATTTTAGTTTCAGGTGTACAATTTGGAAATTAGTATGGCGTTCATTATCACTGGACTAGTATATATTTGTTTAGGGGCCAGCTGAAGGACGCCTCCGGGTGCGGGAATTTCTCGCTACATTGAAGACCTGTTGGTGACCCTCTGCTGTTGTTTTTTATTTGGTCGGGCTGTTGTCTCTTTGACACATTCCTCATTTCCATTCTCAATTTTAAGGCTCGTATGCAAACTTAGAAACAAAAAACACGAATATAATCGTTTCCATTAATCCACGAGAGTTGGTACCCATGAATAATATGAATCTTTAATGTTTTTATCTGTTAATTATAAAAAAGAACAAAAAAGTATTAACAAAAACGTGTAGCTCAGTCTTCAGTTTTTTATATTGGATTTTGTGTACAGTTGTTTTTCTTTTCGTCATTATTCGTAACTTTAACTTTAATTTTACTCTGGTTATTCTTTCAGATGGGTTTTCAGCATCTACAGTTAGTTTACGGTGGATGGAGTCTGCTATGACATTAAAAGATGGTATTGGTAACAGTAAATTTACTATAAAAGCATATGAATCATATACTTGTGATAAGGAATATACATCAGGTAAAATCATTTTACTTATTAAATTAATCTGAACCATATATAATAATAAAAATAGAAAAATTATGAACAGGAATCGCTTACTTTGAAGAAATTGGAAAAAAAAATCGTTTGTAAACATTGAATATATTTTACTTATAGTTTTTGTACTCTGTAGTTTCATAAAAAGAAAATAATGAAATAATAATAAAAAAAACCTGGATAGGGACAATGCTATATTTCAACTGTTTTGGTTAGAGATATCCTGATAACGATAAATGGAAAAAAAGTGTTTCGTGCTCATGAAAATAGTAAAGAGTTATTCTTATTTATAAGTGACAAAAAGAAATCATTGACTATTTATATTTTACTGTGGAAAATGTAAACATCGACAAAAATGTCAGACAGAAACTTCAACCATTTTTAGTTGTTGAATTGTTATATTCGTCAAAAACTGTGCACGATTGTTGCTGTCACAGATGGAGGTGGATCCCCAATTTGGAACTTTTATCAATTCAAAAATGCCTAACCAAATGAGATAAAGGTTTAAAATAGCTTTGTATTGCTTTGCATCTCCAAACATTATTTTAACCAAATTCAATAAGAATATGAGGTAGCACTCCTGTTCTCAAGTTGTCTGTACCAGGAAAATGTTGAAGTGATGAAAATTAATGAAATTTATTAATAAAAAGGTGTCACATGGAGAAAATGTATAATACCTTATAACTAACCGTATAGTATTGATTTATATATAATGAAACTTGTGTCGAGAAAGGCAAAATAAGCAATACTGATCTTATAACATTATACTAGGTTATATGGATTAAATAGACTCGGATTAGTGCTAAAATTTAATAATGTCTTGAGTAAAATGATTAACCTTGGAATTAGGTTCAAAGTTAGTTGAGAGCTAATGTCCACTACAAGTGCACAAGGTAGCAAATGACAGATTCCATATAATAAAAATTTATATATCACCCTCTACACAAATATTCTTCATTCTAAATTAAGGAAAGATACGAATATATTTCCAAGAAGGTATCGCAAATGCAAGTTGTTGATAACAGTTATTTTTGGACTGGTTTGCTGTTTATTCGTTATCATTAGAAACTCAAAAAGACTACGACTTATATAAATGTTTTTGAAATATTTTCAGGAAACTATACTTGTATTTGTGTCAACGTAAACCAGAAACGAGAATACGGATTTTATCTAATTCAAGTTTATACACCATCCGCATTAATAGTTATGCTTTCATGGGTATCATACTGGCTGAATACTGACGCTATACCAGCTAGAGTATCCCTCGGCATTCTAACAGTATTGTCAGTGTCCAGTAACGGTCATTTCAGTGTAGGCTTAACACAACATGTATCATATGTGAGGGACATAGACGTATGGAATGTTGTGTGTTTGTTGTTTGTTTTCGGTGCAATGATAGAATACGCATATGTTTCAATGATCGAACGGGTTTAGGAAAGGAGAACAATTGAACGAATAAGAATAATACAGAACCCTCACAACATTTTGAATGAACAGGTAAACTAACAGTTGTTATGAAATAAACGAGTTGTAGCTTTATGATAAGTATATCAAGCAATTATAATAATAATTTAAACAATTGTGTTACCTAGATTCATCTTTACAGCAATTGGTATGAAATAACAAGAACCAAAACTTAGGGCTCTCAAGAGCCTGTATTGCTCACCTGACTCTATTTGGGTTTTGAAATCATATAAAAAAGATCAAATTTGGCTACAAAGTAACAACACCTGGCCAGCACCTCATAAAGGAAAGGAACATGCATGCTATGTTTGGTTTCATTCAATTCAGTGTTTCTCTAGAAGAAGACTTTTGTATGCATTTCCCATAGGGTCCTATGTTAAACTAAGTCCCCCGCTTGTGACCATCTTGGATGATGGATCGGCTACAAAGTAACAACACTTGGTTATCACCTCATAAGGAACATTCATGCTATGTTTGGCTTCATTCCATTCAGTTATTCTCTAAAAGAAGTCATTTGTATGCATTTCCCATAGGGTCCTATGTTAAACTAAGTCCCCCGCTGGCGGCCATCTTGGATGATGGATCGGCTACAAAGTAACAAAACTTGGTCAGCACCTCATAAGGAACATTCATGCTATGTTTGGTTTAATTCCATTCAGTAGTTCTCTAAAAGAAGTCATTTGTATGCATTTCCCATAGGGTCCTATGTTAAACTAAGTCCCCCGCTGGCGGCCATCTTGGATGATGGATCGGTTACAAAGTAACAACACTATGTCAGCACCTCATTAGGAACATTCATGTCATGTTTGGTTTCATTCCATTCAGTGGTTCTCTAAAAGAAGTCATTTGTATGCATTTCCCATAGGGTCCTATGTTAAACTAAGTCCCCCGCTGGCGGCCATCTTGGATAATGGATCTGCTACAAAGTAACAACACTTGGTTAGCACCTAATAAGGAACATTCATGCTATGTTTGGCTGTATTCCATTCAGTGGTTCTCTAAAAGAAGTCATTTGTATGCATTTCCCATAGGGTCCTATGTTAAACTAAGTCCCCCGCTGGCGGCCATCTTGGATGATGGATCGGTTACAAAGTAACAACACTATGTCAGCACCTCATTAGGAACATTCATGTCATGTTTGGTTTCATTCCATTCAGTGGTTCTCTAAAAGAAGTCATTTGTATGCATTTCCCATAGGGTCCTATGTTAAACTAAGTCCCCCGCTGGCGGCCATCTTGGATAATGGATCTGCTACAAAGTAACAACACTTGGTTAGCACCTAATAAGGAACATTCATGCTATGTTTGGCTGTATTCCATTCAGTGGTTCTCTAAAAGAAGTCATTTGTATGCATTTCCCATAGGGTTCTATGTTAAACTAAGTCCCCCGTTTGCGGCCATCTTGGATGATGGATCGGCTACAAAGTAACAACACTTGGTTATCACCTCATAAGGAACATTCATGCTATGTTTGGCTTCATTCCATTCAGTTATTCTCTAAAAGAAGTCATTTGTATGCATTTCCCATAGGTCCTATGTTAAACTAAGTCCCCCGCTGCCGGCCATCTTGGATGATGGATCGGCTACAAAGTAACAAAACTTGGTCAGCACCTCATAAGGAACATTCATGCTATGTTTGGTTTAATTCCATTCAGTAGTTCTCTAAAAGAAGTCATTTGTATGCATTTCCCATAGGGTCCTATGTTAAACTAAGTCCCCCGCTGGCGGCCATCTTGGATGATGGATCGGTTACAAAGTAACAACACTATGTCAGCACCTCATTAGGAACATTCATGTCATGTTTGGTTTCATTCCATTCAGTGGTTCTCTAAAAGAAGTCATTTGTATGCATTTCCCGTAGGGTCCTATGTTAAACTAAGTCCCCCGCTGGAGGCCATATTGGATGATGGATCGGCTACAAAGTAACAACACTTGGTCAGCACCTCATAAGGAACATTCATGTCATGTTTGATTTCATTCAATTCTGTGGTTCTCTAGAAGAAGTTCAAAATGTAAAATGTTAACGACGACGACGGACGACGGACGACGGACGCCAAGTGATGAGAAAAGCTCACTTGGCCCTTTGGGCCAGGTGAACTTAAAAAGGCGGACAACACCATAGAAAGTGATATCCAAATTCATAATTCGAAGACAAACTGACAGTGCAAACAAACCAAAATCAACATGGAGACGGTATATAATGTACAACATAGAAAACTCAAGACTATTAAATACGAATTCCACAAAAAATCAGGGTGATCTCAGAACTTTCGAAGGGTAAGCAGATCCCGATGCAGATGATTTTATTAATTTAAAATTGTCAATGAAAGGATACGCCACGATTTAAAAACTGCATATCAATCTAAGCTGTCAACGAAAACTGTCCTTCATCATCTTGTATTGTGACGAAAACAATCGCATGAACTTAAGTCAGTTCAACAATCTGCACACTGCGCTAGTACACTAATAACACGCATTTTATTCTGTTAAATGTTTGAATTCGCGTTAACTGTGTTATTTTGTTAATTGATTAGGTCAGGAATACCAAGCAAGACACAAAGAGAAAGGATACTGCAAGATCTGTTGACAAATTATCAAGAGCCTTTTTTCCGCTTGTGTTCATTATATTCAATATTATATACTGGCTGTATTATATGATGTGACATCATTTTTGGCTAATAGTAGATTTTACATTAAGATTTATCAGTTGTGAAATTTCTTACTAATATATTCACATCTACTACAAACACTTTTTTGTTGACGTCATGTCAAATTTACTTCAACTGTTTTGTAGGCGTTTTTGTTATTTTTATTTGTGTTTTTAATTTATTTAGTCATATGTGTAGTATCTCTGTGATGTATGTTTACATAGTTTGATTGTAACTTTAACTTATTGAGTCTGTTTGTGTTGCTCATCCAATTTTGTTCATATAACATAACTATAAACAACTGTCATAGAAGTGGATGGGGTTCGTGATGCTCAGTCTCAGTCAAACAAATCATGATCATATAAACCTATTCAGAAGCCTGTTTTTCAGTGTTTGTCGTTTTTTGGTGTGGGTTATGGGTCTTTCTCGTTTTTGTTTGTTAATATAGATTAGACCGTTGGTTTGCATGATTGAATTGTTTATCACTAGTCATTTTGAGGTCGTTTATATATCAATCATATGGTCATTTTTATGAGGGTATCACCAGCCAAGTAGTCAGCACTTCGGTGTTGACATGAAAATCAATTATATGGTCATTTTTTTTATATAAATTTACTGTTTTCAAAAGTATGGAATATTTGAAATAAAAGGATTTTCTTATCTCAGACATAGTAAACAATAGAACGTCCCGTTTTTTTTCTCTATAGCATTCATCATAAAATACATAGACCATATTTATAAATTTGAGTATCAGCTTTGTAAAAAATACATGATAGTACATCTCATCTGAACTTTAGTGGATAAATGTTTCCTTGTCAATTATAAAGCATCTTCTTATTCTATATGGAAGTAAATAATCTAGGAATTGGTGTTATTTATTATCATAATTTTGTGTTATAGTGCTCTTTTTTTTTCTTTGTATATTTTTCACCTCTACTGTTTAGTCCATTTTGTTAATATCCTTTCGACATGGCTCAGTATTTGTACACCCTATCATTGTGTAATGTCTAGGTCATTTTTGTATTCTAATAAAAAAGAAGATGTGGTATGATTGTCAAAGAGACAACTCTCCACAAATGACACAGAAATTAACAAATTTATGTCTTTCATATAAGCGTATATGCTTTGTCTGTAGAGTGTCTATATGCCAATTTGATTTTCTTGGTTGACATTGTTGTTTGTTTTCCTAGTGATTAAGATTATAACACCATGTTAAGTGCTATACCCCAATTTTTGACATTTTTACCTATAACGTCTGTTAGTTTTGATCACAAATTGCTGTCAATATAATTGAATTATATGTGACTGTCATACAAATGAGAGGTTTAGCTAACTATAAAACCAGGTTTAATCCATAATTTTCAACATAAGGAAATGCCTGTACTAAGTCAGGAATATGACAGTTATGTCGATTCGTTTAATGCTTTTGGGCTTTTGATTTTACTTTTTAATCTGACCATTTTCAATATAAGAAAATGCCTGTACTTAGTCAGGAATATGACAGCTATTTTCGATTCGTTTAATGTGTTTGGGCTTGTGATTTTGCCATTTTAAAAGGAATTTCTTTTGTGAAGTTTCCATGGAAATCGTGTTTTTTTGTCATTTCATTTTTATTCTTACTCAGAATAATAAGGCTTATTTAATAAAATGAATTAAAAATGAGAAAAAAAAAACCCCGAATGATTTGTAAAAAAGACAGAACAGTACTTGTAATACAATACTTCAAAACTCAACAAAGTAACCATGTTGTTAGTTTTGTACGCCGGACGGGTGTTTTGTCAACATGGGAATCATCATTGGCACTCTAGTTGGAAGGCCACATCAGTTAAAGAAGAACTTTCAAACCGAAAATTTCGAAACATAACTAAAGCATTCTATGAATGCAGGTAGAAAACACTTAGTTTTGAATGATTTAATAGTCAAGGACAGAAAACGAAGTTTAACATTTTATGATTTAATTACTCATTTACTGCTGCATTTCCAAATAATGACGTTAAAAAATAAAAGTTGACAATATCACACTTTAATGTTTCAACTGAATATTTTTAGCAACTTATATATATGTCTTATTTTTATGTATGTTTATTGTTTTTGATATTCGCAATTATAAACGGTAAAAAATTCGTTTACAACTTACTATCGGATAGTGTCCTAATATTACAGCACCTTTCAATGCAGATACGTCGGATTGTGGGAGATCTATTATATCTATATTGTGAAATGTTTCGCGAAGTCTACAGACAATCATCTGTAACTGCATTAATCTTCCTGTACAAACTATATGTGATATATTCATAACATCAGGGTCGTTCACCATTTCTCTAACCGCGTTTACAACACTGGCTATTACTTCATCAAAAAGAGATATAAATAAATCTCTGTTCATTCGAATTCTATCAAAGCGCCAAGTTATTTTATTGAAAGGATCATTGAATTCTTCACCTGAATCTTCTTCATATAATTCTCTAAGAACTACAGGAACGATTAATGTGACTCTTTTAGCATCGCTTAACGCTATAGATTTATTTCTAAACTCTCTTAACATAAAATCTTCTTCATCAGGGTACTGTGTACAGAAGTCGGAGTATACATGTTTTCCTACAATGCCTACCAAAAACTCTTTCCAGACGTCCCTGTTTGTAACCATAGTAGTATTCAACTGTGTCAATGATTTATCTTCTTCTACCTTTAAACATGTAAGGTCTATTGTATCGTCTGAAAAGAAGAAACTCGGTTAGGTTCACCAAAATGTATGCACGTGTTTCTAATTAATGAAGCAATGTTGCAGGATCAGAATGAAACCTGTTGGAATAATTGGAATTTACAGTACAAATTTCTGTAGAACTGCATGACAATGTCAATAAATATACAGAACAAGAAAAAGTAGAATTTAATGTGTATATCTTCTGCTTCCTTAACATTATGTATGTGTCGTCTTATAGAATGTTTTTTGTTTATTTTTCCCTTTCATTAAACCAACCAGATTTTTACATTCTTTAACAAATCTTTTTTTTCTGCTCATGTTGGTTGATATAACTCATAACGGCACAGTGTAGAGCAAAGAATAATAAATACATGGACTGTCAATGACTATCTAATTTATCTTACCACTACCATATACAACAATGTACTTCATTTCTGGTTGAAACAAATCATTCTTGTCGTCTTTATTTTTCATTGACCAAAACTTCCAATATAAGGATACAGCTTCAGGATAAGAAGCTACAATTGTGTTCTAAAAAAATCTAAAACATCATAATTTGTTCAATTCAATTCTTAACTACAACCATTTAAGTAATGCATTTTTTACATGGACGTTTTATTTTCGTGTTGCTCATTCCTTATTTTTCTATGTTACCTTTTCTGTTTTTTGTTTACTGTTGTTGGTTATTTGATTATGTTTTTTGCAATGGCATTGTCAGTTCATTTACAACTTATGAGTTTGACAATCTCTTTTTATCTTTCACCTTTCTTTGACAATTGGTTCGATTAACACAAACATTTGAGAAGGTACCTACAGCATTCAACCATACTCTAGTAGATAAACACTAAAATAAATTATTATAGATCAAAAAACAATTACACCATACGTTCGTTGAATGTTTAAACTTTCATAAACTGGTTTAAATAAATATCACACAACTCATTTAATAGCAACTTGGTGGAATAAATTTCATTGTTGAATATAACTAATTACGGGTAATTATTCTTAAGCGTAAAAGAGAATTTTTTTTTTCAATTGTAGTAGCGATATTATTAAGATAAAAAAAATATCAGAATAACTAATAATTATTAATTATTCTGAAGTGTAAAAGAGAATTTTTTTTTCAATTATAGTAGGGATATTATTAAGATAAAACAATATCAGAATATCAAGAGCAAAATATGAATGATGTTTCTTGTAGATATCGTAAACGATATGTGTCACAACAAATAGTAATTACCCCGGCGCATGGAAATCCCTATTGACAAATACCCCGATGGAGAAAAGAAAATATCAATTTATAGAAATTGGTGAAAAATGCCATGTCTCTCATCCAATCAATATACAGCATTATAACATAAAGTGGATTTATTATCGGCATGCATAGGTATTTCAGTATTATTGTCAGATAAATTGAATACAATATCACATCATCAAATAACATTTTGGCATAAATTTGTTTCCAAAAACAAAATGTCAAACTTTCAAATTGAGCAGTATATTTTTGCCTTATATATTATATAGCTCAAATGTTAGTTTCAAGCTAAAAACGAAAAGAAGGTCCTTAATATATCACAGTAAAAACAGCAATTCAAGTATAACTGAAGTATTTATGAGTAAATAAACCCAGACAAACGACGAAAGATAACAAAATTGCTTATTTAAGATGCAGTTTTCCATTAGAACATTCATCAATTTTAATAAGACCTCACATAAAAAAAACATAAGATTCAAAATTAAAAGTTAAGTTAGGTGAAATACAAAGGGGGTGAATTAATTGACAACTGACGGCTTGATAACTTGATGATATGTAAGTTGACCAATCATACCTCTCTTGAAAATTGGTTTAAAGCCTCCCTAACACTATTGTTCCAGTATGTGGGTATAGTCAAAACCCAATTTAAATCTTCTGGAGTAAGCATGTCGGATGAAGTTAATTTTTTCAACGCATGATCGACATGAAAGTTAATAAGCTCGCCAAAGAGTGTATGTGCTGATATCTCTTTCTTCTGGTCAAGTGTTTTAACCTTGATGGTGTAATGGTCAGTAGCTCCATCCTACAAATAGAAATACACTTCACTCATCTAAGTAATATCAGATTTTTTAGAAAGTATGTGTGCATTTATTTTTAAATTTTATACATAGCATAGATTATTCCAGTTTAGCTCTTTTCTTAAAACCATACGTTATAGAAATGTGTTATTCTAGTAAGAGCATTTCAAATAGACATCAACAGTACGTTTACTTTCATTAATAATAAACCTGACTTACTACTACAAATATAATATAGTCGTTTTATTACAACTTTAATTGTTTGGTAATTTATTTTAGTAAATGATAGTCTCACCTGTAACTTATAAATATCCTTTGTAAACTGTTTAAAGAAATAACAATCATGGTGGTTGTCCTCTCGAACTAGTTTATAGTATTGATATTCAGCCTCATAGCCGATGGCTACAACCTTTTTATGTGAATCTAGGAGAATGGAGTTTGGCATTGAAAAGCTTGGCAATGAATTACTTGATTCTATGACAGACAATGATAAATCACAGGGGTCATTTCTAAATGACCACGCATATCCGGATTCTTCATTTCCTATCTCTATGGCTACAGAGACTATGTTTCTATGGATTATTAGCTCCTCAACAATTGGATATAGGTTAACTGTTCGTCTGGAATGTATACATATTTTATATATGTAATGTTTTAGTATTGTCAGTGAGAACAAGGAATTTTTCAATCCAATGTAAACTTAATCGGATGTGGAATCAGTTCAATTCGATTGGTTTTTATGAGAAGTACATTATGAACGATGAAAAATGGAATGGGATAAGGCTATGACAAATGTAACATATCTATGGACATCTGTAATACTGCCATTTAAGTGACTATTTACAAAACTATTTATATAGCAGTTTATTTGCAAGCAGCAATCTCCTATCAAGTAAAAATATTGATATACCATGCAAGCAATGAACTTCTATATTCATTGAGAGATATTTACTCCCCCGAATAGCAGCTTTGATTAGAATTGTGCTTCGTAAAATGGAAATTTCACGATAGAAACACATTATTTATAAAATTTCTTTTGATTTATTTTGATAGTTAATTCTCATCCGGTTCTCGTTGTCGGTTAAAGGTGTATCTTAGATATGAAGCTGAAAGTTGGATCTGTTATGTCCTTTATATACAGGTTTTAAATATGATTCATACTAATGACTTTTTAAAACTGTAACACCGACGAGGGGAGATTTTATCTTTCTTGACTACTCATGAAGGTCTTTCACGGTTGTTGTAACAATTGTAAGGCGTAAGATGCGATGTTTAACAGTTAATGTCTTTTTAGTGGTCATCGAGGCTACAATGTTCGAAAATTCAACTTCTGTATATTTGATGAAAATACTTAATTTTTATTTGGCTGACAATAGTCGCGAAGCACTCCAATATCATATTTCATATCCGCTTAAAACCTCAGCTATGAATGCAGGAGTTACTATAAATGAAAATGATAAAATAATGCTTCGGAAAACAACCGAAAAGTTTGATATACTACCTGAATTCCAAGGTTGTTGGGTAATTATATGAATAAAATGCTTCTTTTCATAATGTTATAGGGTTGTTAAAGGTAAGACGTTGATCGTTTGCACATTTTTTTTTATATTAGGCGATTCATACAAAATGTGCTGCTGTCAACGCTTTACACCCCAAACAATTTTCCAATTATACGAAAAGAATTCAATTTTTAAATAATGACGTTGAAGTGTTGATTTAAGAAAAACAGAGTATTGTCTAATCTGGAAAAAAACGTAAGTTATGTGGTTTGAATTATTGGTCGCCCATTCTCAAATCTTGATATCAAAGTTTAAAATGTGTATTAAACCGATTACAAAGGAACAATGATACCTTTTTCCTGAGTTCTTTTGAGTAGAATCCACCTGTTTCTCTTTCCTTTCTGTTTTTCTTCGATAACTGTAAAACCAAATTTTGTTAAAGTATTACTAGTATCCTAAAATATTTAGCATAAAGGGCCAACCCGTAGTAAAATAAGTATAAATTCAATCCCTTAAAAATTATTTAAAAAATCATTGCATTCTGTGTTAAAATGTCTTTTGAACGGTTAACAGGGAACAATAACAATATTATTGTTATCTATAAAATGTTATGCTTCATTTGTTTTTACAGTGACTTGCATATATTACTTTGGCTAAACCTTAAGTTTAAAATGATGGAGAAGAAAACTAATGACAGCAGTAATAAATAAGTTAAATGCAAGATAAAACAAATGTTCTACTGCTCCCTCCCAAAAAACCCAAAACAACACAAAGTTAATCTGTCCCTGTACTATTTCATAAGAACAATAAGATTCGAATTGAATGGAATATATAATAAACAATGAAGAAAATACATTGTTATATATAAGCTTTCAAGATTGTAAAAAGAAAAAAAATGTGTATACACCAAAATCTAAATTAGGGAAGGGTTAAACGTTAACAAACATATTTAACCAATCGACATTCTGCAAGGTCTTGTCGAAAGCCAAGGGTTTGTAATTCAGTGGTTCATGGTGATCCCATCTGTCATAAGTTTTTGTTCGTACATTGTATTATTAGAATTAGGTCATCAGTTATCTCGTTTTGATTGTTTAACATTTTGTTAAAGCGTTTTATAGCTGACTAGACATGAAAGGGTTTTCTCATTTTCTCATTGTGAAAGGCCGTCCAGTGACCTATAATCACTTTAATATTTTTCATTTAAACTCATGTGTAAATATATAAAAGAAGATGTGGTATAATTGCCAATGAGACAACTGTCCACAAGAGACCAAAATGACACAGAAATTACCAGCTATAGGTCACCATACGGCCTTTAACAATGAGCAAAGCACATACCGCATAGTCAGCTATAAAAGGCTATGACAACGTAAAAAAATTCAAACGAAAAAACTGACGGCCTTATTTATATAAAAAAAAATGAACGAAAAACAAATGTGTAACACAAAAACAAACGACAACCACTGTATACAGGCTCCCGACTTGGGACAGGCACGTACATTGATAACGTGGCGGGGTTAAACATGTTTGCGGGATCCAAACCCTCCCCCTAACCTGGGACAGTGGTATAACAGTACAACATAAGAACGAACAATAAAAATCAGTTGAAAAAGGCTTAAGTCATCAGATGGACAAAAATACAAGTGGACGTGTCCGGGTACTTGTACATCCCGACAACAAAAAGACACTATGAACAGATCTGAGAGTACTCGCAGATATCTAACAGCTAGTTCAAATCCACTAACAACTAATAAAAAAATTATGCATCTAAAACTAAATTATCAATCCGTACACATCCAACATCCAATGGATTTAGTGTAAAGACGTCATAAACAGTCAGAGAAAAACATGACCTTGTGCAATGCCAAGTTGCAGGTATCGACAGATTGTAGATCTGTGAATATGTATATGTATATAACATACTAGTAATGTTTAGTTTCCTTTTAATTTACTGATAACATAATCAATATTTATACCAATAAAAACAATATTCAATGATCTGATAACAGTGTTGAATTGGTAACCTTTAAGAATACGTTTATTTTAAAGGAGCGATAAGTTTACAAGGATCATTTCTAGATTTCGGTTAACATTTCCGTTAAAATGAGGATGTGCTATCCCGTTTGAAATAAGTTTTTTATAGGTACAATCAAACTTCAAACCAAATCCATGGAAAAAATTAGTAAATGTTTTATGTAATTTATGGTAACGATATCCGTGGTTTAATAATTTACCAGTAATACATAAATTGCTTTCGTTAAAATCTAAAACGTTACAGCAGACACGGGCATAGCGAACGAACTGTGAAATATAAACACTGTAAGATGGTGCTAAAGGAACATCACCATCTACAAATTGAAAAATAACAATGGGGAACGAAAATTCGTCCTTTTTGTGGTTCTTTTTAGTGAGGAGTTTTCCCGTTTAAAACCGAAATATCTAAATCCAGGAAAGGACAGTAATAACCGTTTAAATTTGATTTATTTAAATTTTCGAAACAGTTCAAATACAAGTCTGCAATTAAAGGGGCACAATTAGTGCCCATGAGGATACCTACAACCTGTCGATAAACTTTGTTGTCGAAACGTACATAAATATTATCAAGGAGAAAATTACCAGCTTCAATCATCTTATCACACCTCCAGTAAGTATATCTAGCATAGTTACCTTTCTCGTTAGAGAAGAAGGCTTTAAATGAGTTGCAGCAGATATATTTGCATTCAGCTTTACCAAACGACCATTTAATTAAATAGGAAAACTTTTGTTTAATAAGAAAGTGTGAAAGTGTAGTGTAAAGAGTATCAAATCAAAAATGTCATCAGAATCAAAAGGACATCAGAAGCACTTAATCTATCTAAAACATCCAAAGATTTTTTTACACTTCAAAAATATTTTATACCACTATGTTCATATATTTCATTACAATAGTTTATAATAAGCTTGTAAAGTTGTCTCATTGCATTTAACCACATATTCCTACTTTTATACATATGGCTGTGCTCACATGAATATTGTTTAGGGAACAACCATTTAACTTTGATGAGGTTAGGAGGGGGTTATTTGTTTTTTTTCTGAGTCAGGTTTTCGACGCTTTCAATCAAATATTTTTTTCAAAATTTAAACAAGTATGGGGAAAACTGCATTCAGAATTTTTGTCGTCTACTTTATAAGAATATTTGTGTCATCAAATAGGGGATCAGAATATTGTTTGAGGGAAAAGCCGTACGCCCCTGCAATTAAATAGTCGTTACCTTACATAACGAATATTTGCAGTATGAAATCCATGTCATTATGTAAACATAAAGATTGCTAATATCACATAAATTTATTGCATTTAATTAACATCAAGATACGTATGTTTTCATTGATACAATATTTGTACCTTCTTTGAAAGTTTCACTATGTTTACAGAGGCGTGGACATATATGATCTCTCAAAATATGCCGAACACCGGGACCTCGCAATTTATAAGATGTGGCAACCAATAATATATGCAAATGAACGACGTACATGATACGTAATACAGTATTATTAAACTGGTATAATGTATTGGATTCGGCCTCTAAGAACTACTTTATTTTCACAGTTGAAATCTCTGAAGATTTAGTTTTTTACTATCATTAAAAAACTGTAGCTGTTTACCATGTTTACATCTTTGTCATATATTCTTCAACTTTTCAAAAATGCACAAATTGTGCAGGTGAAAAATAACCCCATGTCTAATATCATTGCAAAGAGATTTTTCTTATTCTTATTTAAGTATTATTTCACTAACCCTCTTGACTCATTCAAGTTATCTTTTCTATAACTCTTATATTTATTTCTTCTTTTAGACAAGTATAAGGATGTATAATCATTCATTATTTATTCATAAACCAAGTAAAGTACATTTTCATTTTACATCATGTTCATGAACAGTAAAATTGTAAATTCCAATTTAGAATTGTTTCATTCAAAGGGTTACATAGCAATGAAAGAGAAAGCTATATACTCTTTAAGGTCATTGAAAATATACAGGGCAACAAGCGAACTGTCCAAACAGCCTTCCGGAGGTTTATAATTTTGACATTATATGTGATAAATTTTCTTTACATTAATATACCCACCTTAAATCAAACTTGCTTTCGATGCGTTCATTTACTGAATCTAAAAAAATATCCTTTTTTAAAGGCTCCACCTCCTTTGGTTCTTCAGGGTGAGAAATATCATCTAGCAATTCAAATTCTGCCGCTAGAGTTTTCTGGTTAAGAAAGAATGTAACATCATGTTTATCTCTCAAAATCTGCTCGTATCTTTCCTGTATAGAACTATACTCACTGTGTGATTTTTCTAACTTTGCCACATTGTATAACAATTGTTGTTTCTCAGAGACCAGAAAGTCTGATGCATTTGTCACGTTGATTTCGGCAATTGATTCGATTATTCTAATCAAATCTTGAGACACTTGATTTACTTCTTTGATAAAGTTATCGGTGCCCGTTTGAATGTCTGCTTGCTTTGTTGTTTTGAAGTCTTCAATCAAATCTGACAATTTTTTTATGTTATCTTTGATCTGTACAAGACGATTCTTCACATCTTCACGTGCAGTTGCAGCAACTTCCGCTATGTCCGTAAATGAATGTCCTTTATGGACAGACGTAACACACTGAAAGCATATTAGACATTCGCAGTTCCGACAATAATAAGCAAATTCGAGGTCGTGATCTCCACAGGCAAGTGTGAGCATAAGCGTGGATCGATCAACACTTTGTGAATCTGTGACTGTATGTCGCTTGTTTGCAGGAAATTTGTTATGATACGAATTACATGATTGACAAAGGAAATGGCGGCAATCATGACAAAAAAATTTTGCGGTGTCTTCTTTGCAAATTTTACATTTTGGAGCAGGTGCTTGTGCTTGTGCCATTTCATTGCAACCATACAGGAAGTAAATAGTTAAAAACTATTGACAATATGGCGTCTTAGGCTATTTAAATTGGGTCACTTTGAATAAGCTACATTTATATTTAGATAAACAGAATAAATAGATAACATGGATACAAAAATGTGATATGAATGTCAATGAGACAAAATCATAATAAACAACGAGATCGTTTGTTGTTAAAAATCTAGTAAGTCAAATAACAACAACACTTTAGGGACTACTGCAGAATATTTATTGACACTTATGTATAAAGTTATGCGGGAGAAATTTAAGACCGTTGATCGATTAGTCTATGGGTCAGTTAATAGTATATATATATATATATATATACAACTCGTCTAAACATCAACCCAACAATGTTAGATCTGTAAATTTGCTTTCGCAAATTTTAGTTCTTCCCTCGCCGGGATTCGAACCCATGCTACTGTGATATCGTGACACCAAATCGCCTGCACTGCAGCCGTCCCGCTAGACCACACGACCACCTGGGCTCTCAAAAAAAGAGCTTTCGGTGGGCATGTGTTACCTTTCCACGTCAGTTTTAATCTAGCGGCGTACTACAGTACATGATATATAAGGCATGAAGATGTTATTGTTACAGATCAGCTAAATTATCTATAGTAAAGGATCCTACAAATTAATGTAATATACAGTCACAGAAAATAATTATATTCATAAGTACGTCTGAGTCAGTGACAACTCTACAACAGATGTATCCATCGGATCGCCATCAATGATGGTGATACATGGCTGTGTACATAATGTATATACAACTCGTCTAAACATCAACCCAACAATGTTAGATCTGTAAATTTGCTTTCGCAAATTTTAGTTCTTCCCTCGCCGGGATTCGAACCCATGCTACTGTGATATCGTGAAACCAAATCGCCTGCACTGCAGCCGTCCCGCTAGACCACACGACCACCTGGGCTCTCAAAAAAAGAGCTTTCGGTGGGCATGTGTTACCTTTCCACGTCAGTTTTAATCTAGCGGCGTACTACAGTACATGATATATAAGGCATGAAGATGTTATTGTTACAGATCAGCTAAATTATCTATAGTAAAGGATCCTACAAATTAATGTAATATACAGTCACAGAAAATAATATATATTATTTTCTACAATTATAATAATTTTTAAAACTTTCTTATATTCACATTGCTGTCTCCAAAAAATGGTGAATCCATCATAATCGGATAACTTCACAAAAAGTATATAGTTAAGCTCAGGAGTGGTCAAAAGATTGTGATTTCTTTTTTTCCTTTTCTTTACCTTTAAATTGGTTGTTATCTTTAATTAGAACTTTTAATGCAGGATTAAAAGAAAACGTATTTGTGCTGAATCGAATATGCTGTAAGATTAACAACCACATCTGTGAGATTTCTAGCGTTTTTCGTTTCCACGAATGTGTTTTATTCGGTCAGTGGCGAGATATATTTGTCATGTCACTGACCAAGCCAGCCAGTCAGCCCGCCCGCCAGCCAGCCAGCCAGCCAGCCAGCCAGCCAGCCAGCCAGCCAGCCAGCCAGCCTCAGTCAGACAGTCACTCAGTCAGTCAGTCAGTCAGTCAGTCAGCCTGCCAGTCAGTCAGGCAGGCAGGCAGGCAGGCAGGCAGGCAGGCAGGCAGGCAGGCAGGCAGGCAGGCAGGCAGGCAGGCAGGCAGGCAGGCAGACAGGCAAATAAATTTGAAGGGTCAATTCCGTCTTCACCTACAAAACGACCAGTTTTTAACCTGAGTGGAAGATTGCCACACCTGAGTTGCGCTAATATGGACCTTTCGTTGCAGTCACAGTATTTCATTGAGTGTGTAGGCAAAGGTAATTTCTTTGGTTAGCGTGCTTGCTAGCTGAACCGTGGAGTCATTATTAGGTAAGGTATACTACCCTCCTATCGAAGTAGCCTAGTCTTACAGAAAGAAAGATTGGTTATATGTCGGACTAGTCTACTCTTACATGAAGGTAGTTTTCCTAACCCGATAATGACTTCACGGTTCAGTCAGCAAGTGTAATGTTTATTGGTAGTTAAGTTTACAGTTGACTAGAATCTTAATGTAGAAAGCATGGTTTACGCTTGAGAAAGAGTAACACAGATTTAGACGTTTGGCGGGAAAATTACTAGTAGTGGCCGGGTCGAAAGTTATAGGGATGATCATAAGGGACTCTATGCGCCGTAAGGGTAACATATAGAGATCACCCCTATCAAGGAAATAGTGGTATCGACCACGGGTATATAAGAGAATGAGAAACGGCACTCGAGGCTGTCGGATGGGTGTTGATGAGCTTGGCGGAAGGCAATACTTTGTGTACACCATTATGAATGAAGAGAATTGGGAGATAACTAATTATGTATATCGTTGGGCACGAAGTACAAACCATCTGACATGATCCCATTTCTTACTTTTTGATATCCATTTGTTTGATGTGTTTGGGCTTTTAATTTTGCCATTTGTTAAGGATCTTTCCGTTTCGAATTTTCCTCAGAGTTCGGTATTTTTGTTATTTTACTTTTTGTGTAGTGAAGTGATAAGTTCTGTAAAAATAATTGACAGGAAAGAAAACTTCACAACCCCATCTCGTCACTCATACCAAAATACAGACATAGTTTTAAGTTGGTAATTCATGATATCAACTGATTATTTTAAAATGTATATGCAACTCCTGAATAATTAAACTATTATATCTGACAATAAATATATGATTTTCACGAAACGCAAAAAAAGCGATCTCTTTGGTTTTACATTCCATTCCTCCTTAAAGATCTTGTACTTTTAACTAACACGCTTTCATTATTTTCTCTTTTATGCTCGTATCTTTTAACGTAATTGTAAATATGATAGTCACTCACAATCATCCACTTATCCTCTTCGTGTATGTCAGCACACTACAAGTCCCTCCCATATTTGCCTGTCTTTTATCTTCTTCTCAATCTCCTCACAGGTTTTCATAAGGTCTTTCATTTGAGTTTCAACCATTCTACGCCATGTCTCTTATGGCCTTCTCTTTTTCGTCTACCAACAGGTGTCGATCGCCAAAGCAATCTTGGTGGTACTATTCTCGTTTCCTTTTCTCAAATCATGACAACTCTAACGCCATCACTTCTTTTTAAAGCCCGTCTCAATACTACAATGATAGTTACATTCTGGAGCACATGAGACCCCCCAGTTCGTGTTGCTTAGTCTTTAGTTAAATGTATCTATGTTGTGTCTTGTGAACCATTATTTGTCTTTGTCTTTTTCTTTTTTAGCCATGGCATTGTCAGTTTATTTTCGATCTATGCGTGTGACTTTCCCTCTGGTATCTATCACCCCTCTTTTAAGGAAGGTTTGCCCCCTCCCACTTCTTTTTATTGTATGGGGATGTTCGTAATGTTGTAGACTTTGACAGATGATGAACAGCAATAAAAGCGCCTCCATTTAGCTTTTCAAACCGCTTAAATTAGACATCTTGGTGGTTTTGTTGAAGAATGCTCACCTCAACTGCATGAGGTGGAATGTTCAATATCAAGCTAGCTCAAATCAACTGGATATTTAAGATTGACAGTTGATGCTTGTCAACTAAGCCTGCAACATTGTACAGTCAATGCAAAGACTGGAATCAGAATACTAGTAATGTCAGACTACACTACCTTATGAACTAGTACATTAAATATTTGGCTGAGCCAGTTGGTTCAAATAGTGTACACCTTTGAAGTCATTATCTTTAAACATTCTAAATACTAGTATGTATTTATTTTACAACTGAACGTAAACAGTCTTACTATACATCATTATTATTAATATATATACTATAATGGTCTATGTTTAGTCATGGTGGCTATGTTGGCTGATGAATTGAAAAATAATTCACCAACTAAAATCTCAAACCCACTAAACATTTGGTTAAGAATCAGAAGAGTTGTTATTAAGAAATACTTTAACGTTTAAATAAAACAGCTACAAATGGGGGCAAAAGGGACATGCAAACTCATATGTCAAAAATAAACTGACGCCAATGCAGAAAAGAAAAAACAATTGTACAAAACGTAACACAGAAACAAAAGACTGGGCAACACGAATCTCACAATCAAAGTTCATGTAAACACTGAAGGGCAAAGATTATTTTAATTCATCAGTAAGAAGTAATAAAATATTGCATTGGTTGTAGTCGAAGTTGATTCAACTACAGTTCTGGACAAAGGAAGATAACTCCAATTTTTAAAGATGACTTTTAACAGACATCATGGGTATTTCAAGAACAGTTAATATGAGTTTGCTTCATCTTTCAAAAATTATGTAATTTTCTTGATAAGTATAATATGAGTTTGTGACTTGAATATTTGAGCATGATTTCATTGATAAATATCTGGAAATATAAGGGGATAGGATGTATAGAATGTTATGATCAATGCACTATGATTTTGTGTATCTCAAAGGTATCTTGGAAGATTCGAATATGAAGTCAGTAAGATAGACTAGAGTTTTGATAGCATTTAAAAAAAAACAAAAAAAAAACAGAGGTGATCTCAAGTGCTCCATAAGGGTAATCAGTTTGGTCAATCATTAAATAATTTGCTGGGACAAAATATTCACTTTTTCAAGAAAATAGGGAATGTTGACTTTTAAATACAAATGTCCTAAAAATACATGTGAAATTGATATTGTGATACCCTTTTGCACATTAGTGTCGCAAAAATCAATAGAATTCATCTATTCTCCTGTGGAACAGGAAAACTTGCGCTGTAACATATATTATAAACATAAGTAGCAGTTGGATCCCGTTTTCAAATTGTGCCATACTTTATTCTTTTTTTAATTCAATATTTTAGAATTTCTATGTAATATTAAAAAAAATGTAGTTAAAATAAACCGAAATTGATAACATTTATATATAAACATTTTAACCATATTTTTTTGTTTTAAGGTAGCACAATACAAAGATTTTTCATCCCCATTCCGACACCTTTAAACTGATGTAATTCCTCTCATCCTTCTTTAAATTTAAAAAATGAGGTACCAAAAGAAAGAAGGATTAATCTTTCAAATTATGATTATTTCATTATGACATAATTATTACATAATTAATTGTATGTAATTAGTTGCTATATTGTGATGTCCACACTTGAATTAATTTAGCTTCTTTGTTATTCGTAGCATCCCAAAATATTTTATAGAATCTTGTACAACACAGTTTGACCTCCAAAACTGTGTCTCAGATTTTTCCTATTGTATTTCATTCTCTCATAAATCTTCAATGAAGTTTGCAACATCAATTCACAAGAGATCACTGAATTTAATTTGGTATAAAATTTGTTCTATTGATGTTTTTGGAAATCTGAGACACAGTTTTGGAGGTCAAGCTGTGTTGTACAAGAATCTATAAAATGTTTTGGGATGCTATGAATAACAACGATTCTAAATTCATTCAGGTGTTGACATCACAATTTAGCACTGATTACATAACAATTAATTATGTAATAGTTATGTCATAATGAAATTGTCACAATTTGAAAGATTAATCTTTCTTCTTTCTTTTGGTACCTCATTTATAAAATTTAAAGAAGGATGAAATAAAATACACCAGTTTTAAGTAGTCTGATTGGTAGTGAAAAAATCTTTGTATTGTGCTACCTTAAAAGTATAAGGTAATTATGATGACCCCTTTACCATGACCATAAATATGGCAGTCTCATGACAGCAATTCCGTTGAAAAGACAAATATAGAACTCAAGTGACACAGAAGGCTCAGTTGTTTCTACTTCATAAGTGAAGTGACATCTAACATTTTACCCTTGTTTAAAAAAAATGATGATTTATTATCAGTGATAAGTCGGTAGATTGGAAAAGATTGTGTCTACACTTAAACCTTACCAATGCATACCACAAGTAAATGTTAATTTTCTTATCCTTAAACAGTTCTTTCCTTTTAACTGTATATATTATTCTATTTAGCAGCAAATTTATTTGTTAAATGTTATGGTTGACTTTTTGAAATTATTTAACATCTCTACTGTTGCCTTTACATGCGCCAAGTTTTAGTACAATATTAGAGAAGTTCAATAAGGTATACAAACAAACTATTATACATACCCGGCAGCATTCGAAAAATGTCTACTCCCCTTATTTTATTGATTTTGTATTTACATTGTGCCAAAGATCAAATTTATTTGTTCAGTGTATGTTCACTTGTGTTAATAGATGTATATCCTTTGATTGAGTTAAGCAATTCAATTGATATTTTATAGTGTGTCCTTCTCTGTTGTGATGTAACACTATTGTTTCGGGTAAGGGTGATGGTTGGAACCTATTAAAACGGTTAAAATCTGCTGCATTTGTTTGCGCTTGTTCTCAGTCAGGAACTTGATGTTTAGAAGTTGATGTGGTTCATAAGTGTTTCTTGTTTTTTTAAATAGATTAGTCGTTGGTTTTTCTGTTCGAATGGTTTGATACTAGTCATTTTAGGGCATTTTTATAGCTTGCTGTTTGGTGTGAGCCAAGGCTCAGTGTTGAAGACTGTTCTTTGACCTATAATGATTGTGACTTGGATGGAGAGTTGTCTCATAGCAGGCACTCATACCACATTTTCTTTATATCTACTTTGTGGAAAAAAGCAATTCACATACATTTGATAAATTTCTTTAATCAAAATAACTATACAAATCACTATATTAATATCCTAAGATATTGGGAGAATGTATTGACCAAAAACAATAATGAAGTACTTCCAATCTTGTTATTCATGTACATGAAATATGTATTCACAAAGCATGGTTGCCCATTCTCATCATAAACTCTATCAAACTCTCTCTTGTTTTCTCTTTTATATTAATTGAGTGGTTGTTGATTATTTGATTTTGAGTTTAAAACAATAAATACATAACATAATACTCAGCAGTAGTAGTTTTTCCTCAACAAAACATATTACAAAGTGAACATTATTAATAAAGGCTCCGGTATGATAAGGCCTGGATTTGGCCCAAAAAAATTAAATGTTTGATATCTATTTCAAATTGGCACATAATGTTCAGAAATGCATAGGGTCAAGAAATTTAAAGAAAAACATAAAGATTTTTACCTGATGACGTCACAATTACGTCATAATATGTACTATTTTTTTTTAAAACAAAGAAAAATACAGATTTTATGCAGTTTTCCATCTTTATTTCTGTTATGGAAACATCGTGCGCAGTCAAGAAACAACAAAATAATTTAACAGAAGCTTTATTATTACTATTGACATGATCCCACCAAATATAAAGTTGTTTCTTGGGTGCGCACATACTTTTTCAATCTATCATATACATAGAATTTGATGAACAACAAGGAAAATCACGAAATTTTACAAAATATGCAAAATAAACCATGATTTGTTGCTATGGAACCTTGTTCAATGTCAAATTTGTTTTGTTTCTCTGAGTACTTTGTACTGTAGTACGGTTTTCAGTTATTTAAGAATACATATGATAACTTTTAAATTTGCAGTAATTTTTGGGCCAAATAAGGGCCTTATTGCCCCTACTCCTTTCTTGAAAAAGATGAATCTTAATAGGAGCATTAATCATTTATTACTGTCTAAATAGTTTTATTGTTATGTTTGAATTGAAAGGTGTGTTTTTCAAATGTGTCTTAGCATCAATGCTGGCAAAATGTATATTCTAGTAATGAAAAAGGTTCTAGTAATGAGAAAAGACAACATTTACCAGACGTAATTTAGTTCAATGATAACAACTGATTACAGAATTACAGGGAACTTATCAGTTCAGTTCAGTTTCTTGAATGTTCCTCCAATAGGTATGGAGAACTACCCATAGGGTATAAATGACGCAAATATAAACACCTTAAAATATAAAAGAACATTCTCTTACACATGTAAAGTAAAACATTTCTTAATTATACTGATAAATAAGGCACTTTATACAGCATCATAAACAGATGTAGGTTCTTGCCAAAGTTTATACAGTACTTTAATAAGTATTGTAAAATTATCACTATGTGTTCTTAACTGTCACTCTTTTAAGAATCAGGCAATTTAGAAGCATATCTAAACATGACAGAAAAAAACCAACCAACCTTACCATCCTATTTTTAAGTTATTTTTGAACTTAAATTTATGTAGAATTGAGTGGGTTTTTGTTTGTCATGTTTTCACCACTTCCTGATTCTTATGCAGATGAATGACACTTAAATTAGCATTTTGAAAACAAGGACTTACAGTCTGCACCAAAAACTTTTTCAACTACTAGTCCGAAGATCAATATTCTGACATTTTTCTTATTGGTCCAAACAAAGTTTTGCAAAAACTTACTAGTCTGAAAGAAATTTTACTATAAATCTGGGGCATCGGACTGGTGGCTAACCGTGCAGACTGGACTAAAATTAGCATTAACAAAACTTCAAAACAAAAATCTTTTTATGTTAGTGGAACATGTGAAAGGGTGAAATTTAGAACTGCCTAAAACTGAGAAGTTCTCAATGTTTATGCAATAACATGAAAATAACAGCAACTTTCCATTAAACCAGCCAAATCAAAGACAAAAATCTAAACAATTAAGGGAAGCTAAATTGCTGTACTGGCTTTATGACGTCTTGCTTTCAATTACTTTTGTCTCATTTACAAAGACATACATAAATTAATCAGTGTAATAGTATGGCACATATACGGTTAGTCAATAAAGATTTTGTTCAAAATTATCATTATCTTACATTTACTGGTGTAAAACAGTGTGCATTGCATGGGACAGTATTGAACTTATCATAAGGTTGAGCATTATTGAAAGCCTTCGTCTGACTGTGAGATGAAACACGGGAAAAAAGTGGTTTTAATTTGCATTTGGTTTTGTCAAGTGTTGATAGTTTTTTCTGTCATGAGTTTATGCAACAAATCCCTTTTTTTCAGAAATAAATAAATCTTACTGACCAAAAGTTATAATCATTCCTCTTTTTTTTTGTTTCTTTAAGTCATCTAATATTGTTGTCATTAGAAACTGCCTACTACAAATTTATGCACTTCATAAGAAGTAATTATGATGAGATTAGTGACTATTGGTGGCAAATGTAAGTGTTATTACAAAAATATACCATAATACTACAATACAAAAATACAATGAGTGATTTCTTAGGTTCTATATTTACAACATGTATTTTCATTTTAACAGTGTGATGGCTATTTAAACAAGGCATATACATTTTCTATTCATAATAATTATGCTATCACATCTTTGTAATCATTGCAAACATGAAGTGATCAAATCAGTATATTAGTGCTTGAAATTTATATGGCTAAATGAACAACTTCACTGTCATATGACTGTCATACACACCAAATTCTATAAACATCTTTGCATTATAAAAAGAATCAATGAAAAAAATGTTGCCATATTGGCAGCAGTAAACTGGTTAAAAGGCAATTAAGCATGAAAAGGCACTGAAAACAGTTCCTGATCTTTTTTAAACTGTCATGACTGGAGATTTTTCTATTGTTGTGGGTACCAAATTATGTACATTAACATGATTAAGGAAAAATTGTATTTTTTGTGGATATTTGATTTCCTGATTTCAGCATTAAGTCTGCCTTAACACCAATATAAAATTAGTACTTGGTTGAACATTTCAATTTGTGGTAAGCATAAAGCCACAAAAATTAAGATCCCTCCATTAATAATGAATATTCTATACATAATATAGATATAAGAAGATGTGGTATGAGTGCCAATGAGACAACTCTCCTTTCACTGTAAAAAAATCTAATGAAGGGTCAGAATTTTCAGCAAGGGCTGTAATATATAATATTATAGCATGATGAAGCATCAATTTATCAAAGTCCATGTTTAGGAATTACTAAGTTAGCTGCCATATTGTTAATAGCTTTGAAACAAATAACAATTTGAATGTTTGGCCCCTCCTTTCTTTAGATGACTGCCTTGAGTGAGGCTACCTGGAACCCTCTGACACAAAGGTAGATCTCTCTATACTATGTAACAATACATTACTTTGAGACAAAAATACAGAATGTACTAGTACTATTTTACTGAAATATTGCCCCTAAGGTAGCATAATAGTTTCAGAGATGATGCAAGTTTGCCTATCATTCTTTGTTTGGCAAATGTTTGGTTTAAAACGAGTATAGTGTGACTAATATGGCCCACCCACATATGTCGTTAGGCTTAAAACAAAGATTTCTAATTGATTCCTTTGTGATTGTCAATAAATGTTGCAGATCAATGATCGTTTCATTGCCATCATCGGGGAATATTATGTTCTATTTAACTCAATCATTCCTTTAAAGAAAAACATGCATACATATGATATCACATTAAAAATTAAATATAACAGGACAATCCTGTTTAACACATTACCGGTTGGTGCATTCAATACAAATATTTCCTAAAAGGGGTTAAAGGCAATCTCTTGATTTAAGGTTTAATATAATCTTAATGAAATTTCATACATTCAAGAGTAATTTTTTCTTTATGAATGTCAAAAGTAAAATTTCAGAGGGGGAAATAAAAGATATTCATAATCAAATTTTATATTGTTAACATATTTAAAGGAAACTCAGATTAAACAATTGAAAACAGAATTTTTTTTTTTAAATTCTTTAAAAATGAATACAATAATTTAGGTTCTGCATCACAATTCAACCCTTTTGAGAAAAACCTGTACATCTTTTTATCTGTCAGAAAAGAAACCTTCAGTAAATGAGAGAAAAACATTTGAGCACTATTTTTTGTCAAGAAATTGTAATTTTGCAGTAACTTCTTGGTTAGTCTTTTCTATAATGGCTTTGACCTTCAGTTCAGTTCCACCAAATATCAACTGAACTTTGACCTGCCTGTCAAGTCCACCTGATGTGTCGGGTATTTTGACCACCATTTTACCAATATGAGTACAGCCAGAATCGGTGACATACATAGGATCATCACTATCGGTAATGTAAAACTGGAATATAATTTCCTTTTGTTCAGGTTCTACAGGATTGTAACTTCTCTCACTCTGGGCTTTATCTAGTTCTAATGTTTCTCCCTTCTCAACATGAACGCTAAAAATGTCTTTGCATTTAACTTGATTACCAATTGTTTCTTTTTTGTCTTCCCTGTGCTTTCCTTTGACAAATTTTGTCATTGTTGCTAATCCATAGGTATATTTTGCCTTACGGGCAGAAATTGCTTTAGGAAGATGTCCGAATATGACAGCTCCTTTTAGAACTGAAAGTCCTGCTTCTGCTGGGATAATCACATTCATATTTGGAAAAGCTTCTTTCACCTTTGCCTGAATCATGTGAGATTCTGAAAACCCACCAACCATGATAATGTTAGTAGTTCCCTTAACTTCAGGTTCTTTTAAAAGTTTTTTCACATGTTCAATTATATTTCCTGTTGCAATTTCAAAAAGAGTAGCAAAAAGCAAGCCACTGATTCTTAATTTGTCTGCAGTCCATGTCAGTTTTGAAGAATATGCTGTTTGGGTTAAGGCATCCTGGATAGTTTCTTCTGTTTCTTTTTCAAAGGTTTCCTTCAGAGAAACTGGTACCTTGATGGTAACTTTCTTGTTGCCATCTCCTTTGAATTCTCTTTTCTTTAGCTCAAACTCTCTGAACATGTCCACAAAATCAGCTGCATTTTCATCACAGAATTTCAAAAAGATGGGGTTGCCTATAATTTTAACGATAAGTTGCCTAAAAGCTTCATCCACCTGTGTCCCTCCCCATGCTCCACCACTAGCCTTGTAAAGCTCTATCAGTGTTTTATCTTTTTGTACCTGGTGGACAGTTATATCTACAGTTCCTCCTGTAATTTAATTATAGCATAAAATCGAAAATTAAATAATGAATATTCAAAATTCATTTTTTTCATAGGGTTTGTTCTGCTCAGTTGTTATCTATGTTGAGGACTGGTGTTTTGTCTTTTGGTTGTTTTTTTCATGGAATCATTAGGTTGTTTTCTATTTATATGTGTTTGTCTTTCCCTAAATGGAATCCTCAAGCTCTCTTTTTTAAAGATATTCTTAATTTAAAGTCATAAGAAACCTCGAATCAAAAAAAATAATGCATACATTTTTTTATAACTCAATGGATAGTTTTCATTGTAAAACTTATGTACATATACTTTTTTCTGAAGAAAATTCTTTAATTTATTCATATTTAGAAGAAGTTTACTTTATTTTAATTGCTTCCTTCCAGGAAGCAATTCCCCCGACATATTTTCCGTATACAAAGTGACCTCAGTGTGACCCATCTCGTAAAAATCCGGTGATCACAATACGCATGGATGTCCTTAAAATAAACTGTTATCTGAATTTACATGTTAAACACATGCTCAATTTCCATGCTTTTTTGTTGATTTTTTGTCGATTGTTGACAAACAGGTGACAATCGTTAAACTTCGGCTTCAAAACACGAACTTTATATGCCATATTTTCACAACAACACTGACATATTGAAAAAAAAATTAACGATTATCCGAAATTTACACGAAAAAAATGATAAATTCGTGCACAGATGACTAAGTTTATGATGTTTGTATGCATTGGTTCAAGAATTGGAAGAACATTATTTTTCACCGGTCACTCGTTTCTTATGACTTTAAGTGTAGATAAAGTTTTCTTGAGGCCTCCTTTTCATTGTAAAAGGATCTTATACAGCACAAGAAAAAATTGTAATTTCTACAACTGCTTAGAGTGTGATGTTATACATATATGTTATATTTGTTATTCTTGTGGGATTTTGTCTATATGTGTTACATTTTAGTGTTATGTCGTTGTTCTCCTCTTATATTTAATGCGTTTCCCTCGGTTTTAGTTTGTTATCCCGATTTTGTTTTTTGTCCATGGATTTATGAGTTTTGAACAGCGGTATACTACTGTTGCCTTTATTTATTATACAACAATATTTCTTCTCACAACACTGTTGAATATTCAAACTCAAAATTAAACTGCCCAGAGGAGAAATTTGTAGTTGGTAATCTGTTTTTGTAATGATTTTAGGAATATAACTTTGTAGGAACACTTTATCAATCTTTTTCATGAATCTCCTTAAAAAAAATCCCTATAGGATGCTATCAGACATGATCACTTTTTTTGGTGATAACATTTAAGGAATGACTGTAATATTTTTTCTGTCTATGAAGAAAAATGTGGTGCACACTGAATAACGCGCGTAGCAGATTTTTTAACAGTGTGCACCACATTTTTTATGTTATTTTGAATTGACTGACAAAATATTAGTTATTTCTTATTATTTAATTCAAAATTCCATTTAAAACCGGTGGAAATCATGAAAAAATGTTGATGACGTTATGGTCACATGACAAAATTGTGTCTATGATATGATAAACAAAACGACATCAGCCAATCAGAAGACGTGTTACATCCAAAATTAAATTATAAAAGAATATCAGTGGAAAGCAAGAAGTTTGATGTCATAATTGAATTTTGAGTAGAGAAGAACTGAGCTCAAGCAAACCACATGTTTTTTTACATTATCCTGCAGTTGGGAAAAGTATAAATAAATGTCGACTTATATTTATAGAAAGAATTTTCAGAAATTTGTATCTTATATAACCGTTCATGTCTAATTTTCAATTTTGTTTCAATGCTGTTACTATCCAATTTAAATGTTTGAAAGATAACCAAGTTTTCCTATGTGTTAAGCTATTGTCTTAGTGTAAACACCATCATATGTTGTATTTTTTATAAGCTAACCTCCACAGTCAAGAACCATATATTTACTTCCTGGTTGGAAACTTTGGAATGAATGTTCTCCTTTCTCTACTGGCATGTACTTGCAAAACATAGACGCTGCTTCTGGTTCTAATGCTATCAGTAAATTGTCTTCTTTTATACCTGCCTATAAAAGAATAACAAGAAAATATTTAGATTGGAACATTCTTAACAATTTTTTATTTGATGTTGCCTAGAAAACAACATTTATAGAGCATGAAAAAAACTTTACGAAAAATATTTGAAATGATTTGTTTCATAAGATTTTCAGGTAGGCTGCTATTTCGGTAGGTACATGTAGATAGGTAGGGATCTCCATGGATGAAAATTTAACGATTTAGGAGCTTTCATCTTAAAAAAAACCCTGTCTACTGCATGGAGTGATGGAGAGTATTTCATTTCTCTATTTCCATCTTTTTATGCACATGTAAGTTAATAAAAGCTTTAAACCTGTTAGGCCAAATAAAAATGTATGTGTAGTTCCAGTTACATACTTTTAAAGAATAGGGTCGGCAAATTTTTTTGTTTTTTTGTAATTTTTATTTTGGATTGTCCAAATCCCCCCCAAAAAAATTGTATGTAAACCAAAATTGATTCTAGTATTTTACACGCCCCTACTAGAAGTTAAACATATAAAATGTGTTTGGTAGTAAGATAAACAGTCATGTAACATTTTTAGTTAATTTTGTTGCATTCTGTTCTGAATTGTTGCATTTTAGCCATAACAGATACTTCTGATGGAAATTAAGATGACAGAAATCTATGAATTTAACTATTCAAATTCGCAATCTTCAAAATTTGATTGTTTGAAAAATAAGTTATAAGAGTTGAGGGTTTAAACTAGGGTCAGTCAGGTAACTTGAACCATACATATATTTTTATTTGGTTTATTACAAAATGATCTACATTGCAACATGCAAATGATTTTTTTCTCCAAATTTTACGTTAATTAAATATAAAATTCAGATCTGGGTGTGAGTGTAGGTTTTTTGGCTATTTGAACTGTGAGGTTTTACTTATTAATGATTCTCCTACTAGTTATCATAGTATTTGTTGTTAACAGGAAGTTGATGAGTGACAAATTCAAAAATGTATCATATGGCATAGATGCTTAATTTCAAATTACATAAAGACTTCCCATGATTTGTAGTTCCTGAGAAAAATACTACAATATTTGAAACATGGCCATTATGTGTAATCTTAAGAACATAAATTGGAATTCTGAATTCTTGTAAAAATAATGTCTCTTTTCAAACATCACTATATTATTGCCAACTATTTAACTGGCTTTTCCAAAATACCCATAAACTAAACTGCTCAACCCAATATTCCAAATTTATTTTATTTGAGCTTCACTGGTAAGTCTTCTGTAGACCAAGTTGGCAACATTTTACGGCTAGTATCTATGATGGGATTATTATCAAGAAAAAAGTCCTTCCTGTCGTCTTAATGAATACAGGTACGAATTTACGTTTTTTGATTGAGTTCAGCCTTCCAATTGATATTTTATCGTGTGTTTTTCTATGTTGTGATGTTATACTATTGTCTCAGAAAAAGGGAGAAGGTTTGGTACCATTAAAAAGTTTAATCCTGCTGCAAATGTTTGCACCTGTTCTAAGTCAGGAATCTAATTTGCAGTAGTTGTCATTTGTTTATGTAATTTATACGTGTTTCTCTTTTCTCGCTTTTTATATAGATTAGACCGTTGGTTTTCCCGTTTGGATGGTTTTACACTAGTAATTTTGGGGTCCTTTATAGCTTGTTGTTCGTGTGGAGCCAAGGCTCCGTGTTGAAGAGCGTACATTTACCTATAATGGTTTTCTTTTATAAATTGTTATTTGGATGGAGAGTTGTCTCATTGGCACTCACACCACATCTTCCTATATCTATACACACAGTTTATGCAATGTTAGATTCAAAGTTCTACAGTTTTGAGTAAATATTGTACAAATAAATTATAATGGTGTAAATAAATTTGTATAAATAAATTTTTATGGTGTGTCTTTCTATGTATTGTTTCAGGTAAGGGTGAAGGTTGGTACCTATTAAAATGCTTAAATCAGCTGTTTTTGTTTGCACAGAAGTCTGAGGAACCTGATTTTCAGTGGTTTGTCGTTTGTTGATGTGGTTTATAAGTGTTTCTCATTTATAATATAGATTAGGCCATTGGTTTTCTCGTTTGAATGGTTTTACACTACCAGTAGTCATCTTCTGGGCCATTTATAGCTTGCTGTTTGATGTGAGCTAAGTCTCCATTTTGACCTATAATGGTTTACTTTTACTAAATGTGACTTGGATGGAGAGTTGTTTCTTAGGCACTCATACCACATCTTCTTATATCTATGCACAAACTTTTAAGGTGTAATACCACCAAATCATGATACGCCACATCCGGTTGTATACGAAAGTAGGTCTAAAAAAATATTCCCTTGAATTTGACAGTTGTAGAAAATTAACCCTGCATTTCAATGCACTTAAATTTTTCTGAGTCATAAACATGTATGTTGGGTGTCTGAAAGCATCATTCTTTTTTTATTTGATGGTCTTATAAAATATTTTGGAAAGTTAAGGTTACATAGTTGCCAAAGCAGGTAACCAGTAAATAACCTGGTAAAAATGTGATTGTTTACTTCCGGTGCAGGTTACTTTCTTATATGCAATGAAATGTAGTGTGAAATTTTCACTGTAGCACTGGAAAGGATTAAACTTTATTCATGCAAAGTATTTCTTTGGTTGAAATAAAGGTAAATTCTGTACATTTTTTTTAAAAGTACCAATTTAACAAAGACTAATAGGGAAAAATCAATGGTGGTATTACACCTATTTAAGGAAACTACATGTGCACTCGTGACCTTATTGTACTTTCATTTTTAAAAGTTATTAATAAACCAGTTCATACATTGTAAACATGGACTATTCGGAATGGATTGAGACACAGAAAGCACGTTTGAGGTAAAATTGCCTTGAAATGGGGGTTTACGGGTGTTTTCTAAGTCAAATGGGTGGACAGACAAAGCTGTATTTAGTTTACTGTGTTAAATTTTAAATAATGCCCTAACAGTTTTGTTTATACAACATGTGAATTTTTTATTTCAGTGTTCACATGTTCTGAAGAGCATTCTGTTGAAAAATCTTATATGTGAATTGGTCTGCAGATGACACTTCAGCATTAAAGTAAGTATCAACTATCATCATGTTTTTTGTGTTTTTTTTGGCCGCAAAAGTTTACAATTTGCCATTGTGCCATCTACATTTTGCACAGACAATAAATCATCTAAACACTTATTTGCCCTGGATTTATACACATCAGAATCCAGTCTCACATACTTAAACTTTATAATTCTTACCAATTATTTTTTGTACCAGCATTCCAAGGGACATAACCCTTTTTAAAAACATTTTGAGGTATTTTTTATTACTCTTTCTCCCCATTTTCTAATGAAAAAATACAAGAACGTGGACACTTTGTGTAAATCTATTAGAAATATACTGTTATGAGTAAATAAAAAGACTTTGATACCAGTAACAATAAATGGTTGACTGAAAGGGAACCGTTATTTGTCACACTAGGCGAACAGACTAAAAACTCGAGTTACACATAAGGGCTTCTAGAAACTTCCGTGTAGACTGTTAACATTTATAGAGACAGTTCTTTCAGCTAAAACACTTTAATTATTGATTTAACATTACATTTATATCATTTTTGTGGGGAAATAATCACATTTGTTTTATTTTTTAGACAAAAGATATCAAGTTTTGATGAAAAAGGAAGGAAGGAGGAAAAATGGACCAAAACAGACCAAAACAGACCTTCAAATGAACTCTAAAAGGTGCAATAAAATTGTTTATCATCTAAAAGTTGTCTTTTGTATTCTATTTAATTGTTTGAATGCATAGATCATGAGTTTTTGATCAGATATACGTCAACACTGCATTTTATAATGATACACTGAAATTTGGATTTGTCGAAGAAATTAGACTGAAATTGCCGTAGGATATGGCCTTACAGTATAGTGATTTTCTCTGAAACTATAGATCTGACTGAGACAAAACTTGGCAGTTATGCTTGAAATAACTTGCAATTGGAGGGAAAAAAATTACATTAAGTTTATTTGACATTTAGGTGTTCTTTAGGTGTAATACCACCAAATCATGATACGCCACATCCGGTTGTATACGAAAGTAGGTCTAAAAAAATATTCCCTTGAATTTGACAGTTGTAGAAAATTAACCCTGCATTTCAATGCACTTAAATTTTTCTGAGTCATAAACATGTATGTTGGGTGTCTGAAAGCATCATTCTTTTTTTATTTGATGGTCTTATAAAATATTTTGGAAAGTTAAGGTTACATAGTTGCCAAAGCAGGTAACCAGTAAATAACCTGGTAAAAATGTGATTGTTTACTTCCGGTGCAGGTTACTTTCTTATATGCAATGAAATGTAGTGTGAAATTTTCACTGTAGCACTGGAAAGGATTAAACTTTATTCATGCAAAGTATTTCTTTGGTTGAAATGAAGGTAAATTCTGTACATTTTTTTTAAAAGTACCAATTTAACAAAGACTAATAGGGAAAAATCAATGGTGGTATTACACCTATTTATTTTTTTATAACAATATTGCACACACTTTCATATAAAACATACCAGGTTTGCCTCCCACTCATAATTCAAATTATAAGAAACAGGAAGTATTGGTGTGACAGATCTGATAACATATCACTATCAAGCTAATCTTTATATTCATCCTGTTATTCAACTTTTTTTGTTTTATAGAAAAGTGTTCAGTAGTACCAGAGAAATATGTGACATTCAACAATTCAACATACTGAAATATCAAAAGTATCAGCAAACAGGAAACAGGTGTCTAAAAGATACCAAAAATTCTAAACACATTAGAACTTATCATTCATGAGCTGATTACCATAAATACACTAAATATGAAATTGTTCTATTTAGTAGTTCCTCAGATAAAATGTGTCTAAAATATATGTGTGATGTACAGACAGACAACAGCAGGTCAAAGTGATTGCTATATATCCCCTATTTTGGTGGAAGATATAATAATATATTATTATATCAATGGTGTAAATCTTACTTTCTGAGCTGCTTCACGCATGAACTGCTTGGCAGGATCATTCCATATGGCTGGGACAGTAAGAACCCATTGTATATCATCAGCTAGGATTTCTACACTTTTGTTTAGAGTAGTTAGTAGATTATCTTTAAGATATCTTATTGCCATGGAAAATATCTTCAGTGCTGGTAATTCCTTTTTGTTGTCAAAAGTTTTCACCATAATATCTCGCTTTAAACCCTGAAAATAGAAAACAAATATATGGTTTACTTTCACTCATATTGTAATGGGTAAACAGCTGTCATACAGTAAAAAAGGCAGTTAATTATAACATGGTGCAGGAACAGACACATTATTATTATTGTCATGGAAATTAGATAATTGGGCATCAATTGGCATTCATTTTCTGAGGAATTTGGGGGTGAGACCCCTACTCACCCCATACATTCCCAGTCACAGCAAGAGTCTATTGTTCAATAACAGAATTTACATAAATGACAGGTGCCACATCAAGAGCAGGATCTGCTTACCATTCAGGAGCACCTGAGATTATCCCCAGTTCTTGGTGGGTTTCGTGTTGCTTAGTCTTTAGTTTTCTATGTTGTGTCTTGTGTACTATTATTTGTATGTTGTTTCTTTTTAGCCATGACGTTGTCAGTTCATTTTCAATCTATGAGTTTGAATGTCCCTCTGGTATCTTTTTCCCCTCTTTTACAGCTCATTTGGCTTAACTCGATCATTCATAATGAAGAGCTCCAAATAAGTCTATAGGAATACCTACAACCTTTCTATAAATTTTATAAATATAGATGCTGTCATGCTTAAAATTGTAATCTTTAAAGTTATAGTAAGGGTATCTAGCATATATGTATCTTCCACTTTCTTTAAAAATAAAAGCTTTATATGAGTTGCAACAAATAAATTTGCAATCAGATTTTAAATGGACCATTTGATTATAATCAGAAAAACTTGTTTGATTGTATGTAGAACTTGAGTGTAGAGCAAGGTATAGTGACCTAAAGTCATAAATATTAGCCAAACTTAAAAGACTATTAAAAGCACATAAATTAATTGAAACATCTCAAGATCTTAACACTCGTTACACACTTTTATTGATTCCATTATTTTCCTATATTTTATTTTTAGGTATCCAAAATACGAATACAAAATGCAGGATGCACAACAACAGTAATAAATTGCTTTGCTGAGCACAGCTGGATCAGACCACAAATGTCCAACCCTGACAATGCCTGAAAAGTTTGGGCCAAAATTGAAAATGGACACAATATTCACGCTTGATACAGGTCTGAATTTGGATTGTAATTAAATTTTTGACACATAATAGGTTTCTTACACAGAATAACTGTAGTCAACTGTAGTCAAAGAACTTCAAATTGATTATATGATTTTAATTTATATTCAATTGCCCCCTTGATCCCCCCTCTTCCCCATTTTTCCAAATAATAAAACAATTTTGGCCTGTTTTTTAGCTTTTGTGCAAAACACTATGCTGTTGAAAAAAAACACCAAAAAAAAATATTTGAAGAAATTTTCTTTTAATTTCTGAAATCTGAAAAGAGAAAAATTGTCCCCCCTCTCCAATTTTTTGTGTATAATTTCAGCTCTAGAGATTCATACACTTTAACACAAGAAACTATTGTCTAGAAACTATAAAAATGCTTATTTGGGCCCCTTTTATGGCCCCTAATTCCTAAACAGTTGGGACCATAACTCCTAAAATCAATCCCATCCTCCCTTTAGCGGTTACACAATGATGACAATGTGATACCAATATGCCACCAAAAAAATTTTAATGACCAATTTTTTTTAGTTTTTGATAATAAAAATGTGTTTATTTTGTCTAATGACACATGTGACAATTAATCAATTAAGTATAGAAGCAGGTTACAGATATTTCATTGACTGTCTGTATCTTAAATCTTAACTCTACAGGCAAAAATAAAATACTAAATGCTAAACTTAAACATGTTAAAGAAAAGTAAACAATAATCATGATAAAGAGAAGAAGTTTTCTTGTGATCTGTTCCCAAGAACATTACCGAAGATGGGTCAATAGAAAATTAGACAAATAGATATGACTTGTACATTTGTATTGTTTACATTTTTATTTACATTTGTATTGTTTACTTTTGTATTGTTTTACATTTGTTTTGTTTATAATCATATTATCTATATTTGTATTATTTAATTTTTATTACATGATAAAACTATTTACCAGTGATCCATGGAGCATCATTTTAAATCTTCTGAAGTAAAACCACTCATGGTGAAGATCTTCATTGGCTAAGGCAGTGTAACGGTCCTCGGCTTCATAACCAAAGGATTCAAATTCCTGCTGTGGGTTCAGTAATATTGAAGTTGGTGTTTTTAAGGAGACCAAGCCTCTGGAAGCAGCTGTCCAATTGTGTGAGGAGATCTTACATGGATCTTTTTCAAAATCACTTCGTAATGAGAAAGCGTAACCTGAATAGGTTGTCCCAAAGTCTATGGCTGCTACAAGTATTTTCCCTGATTCTGACATGATATCAAACTAATGGAGCTGAAAATATAAAATATTATCTTACTTGAATAAATAGTATTATAAACTAAAAGAAAAAATTTGGTGATTCATAATATACTTTAATTTTAAAAATTAACATATTAACAGAGATACAAAAATTACTGGTACACTTTTAACTTTCATAATTTGATTTGCTAACTTCAACCTCTACGTTGATGCAAAAAATGCAGTTGATTCTAGTCCTTATATGTGTTATATAATACTACAGGTATACATGTCAAAAGTTAGTTTATATCCAGAATAAACAAGAATACTTTGTATGCCTTAAATGTAAAATAAGGTATACATTAATTCTGAATTGATCTACATACATAAAAATACTAATAAAAAAGAATTAAAAATAATTGAGTTTCAATATATACTTTCTAATGTTGGTGACCATTTAGTATTGTTTTAAATTTTGTACAGTATAAGATGTTATAAAAAGAGTGCACACACTGACATGTTTTGCCTTCTTTTCTAATCATTGATGATGTTGATATTATGTTGATAGTCCTAAATATAAAGAGATTACGCAGAAAATAACTACATGTATAACTCTTCTTTTTTTTTTACAAAGCTACATGTGGTATCATGAAATTAAATATCTAGTTTGGATGATATACAAATGTACAAATCTACCTAGAGAATATCATTTTTCTTTAGTGTTTCCTGTGTTTGGATGTGTCTTTACCAAAAACTTTTATTCATGGCCAAACATGACAAAATTTGTACAAACAAAAATCTAGATCATTACTGTGTAACTATTTGAAATCTGTTGGTTTTTTTCTTTGCAATACTCACCCAGTAACAGTCGAATTATTCATTCACAAATAAAATTCTCAAAAAATGTACATGGTATATTCTCAATTTCTTGTGATGCAACTTCATCATTTTACAACAACATAACACCAGCAGAGCACATGTGAAATATGCCAAACAAAAAAGTATGTGTGTTTATTGTCACGTTGAAAAAAAACCAAGGTAACCGTAGTTCCGTAGGGATTTTTTTTAATTTTTTTTTTTTTTTTACATTAAGTCTATGGGAGCAACATTGTGACTTTAACACCTTAATCAAAAATGGCCCAAAAAACTTTAGGGTAGGGGATAAAAATTAAGGTAGGTAGGGGTACAGTAAACACATACTTTTTTTTGATTGGCCACACCTGATGTGGCTGGCATTTTTGAAGATGACATATTTTAAAAATTTGTTTGAGTTCTGTCTAGAAGAAAGACTTACAATTAACATGATTTATACAAATGTGACTTTCAGTATTTTTGTGCATTTTCTTCAATGTTTTTTTTTTATTATTATATTTTGTGGTGCATGGGGTAAATTTATTAAAAGACAGCTACATATATTTATTTTATCCACACAAAATCATACATTGGAATCAATTGCCACCACAAATTATTTGATGCAGTACAGTACAGGTTTAGAAGACCATGATACCAGCATCTGCTCTGTTCATTTATGACAGGATATACTACCTTTCATTAGAAGGTCGTTATTTAGTCAGCTGTAAAAGGTTGAGCTATGAAGGAAGTACTTCTTTAGCCTAGTTTGTTAACTCTTTCCTTGTGACAGTAACACAGACGCCCCAGATTCAAGTTCCAGAGGCGACAAAGTGATTTAGTAAATAAATCATGCTCTCCCAACATATAGGGCCAAACTAACTTACCAATGGTTATAGTTTTCTAGCCTCAGTATGTGTTGTACGAGTCCTAATTGTATGATGACTCTTAATGTGGGGAAGTGTGACGGACTAGTCACAGAGGTCCAAGGTTTGACAATGTTTGAGTTGTGGAGGAGACAAAGTGATTTTAGTTTAAACATATTTGTTTATAGTGGATTGGGAAACAAGTTTTTGCAACTTATATTAATCCCTTTCCACTTAGCCAAAGTGATTTTGCAATAGAATAATGCTCTCTAGTCATAGGCACTTGTTTCTGTCAATGGAGGTTCACTGATGTTTCGTACGATTGTGGATGGTAAACCCCCCATTGACAGAAACCAGCGCCTCACACCCTGTGTCTCTGGTTACACATTATAAAAAAATCTAGTCTCTTTATAATTTCTATGGTTATCAATGTATATTAAGGTTTAATATTGTTGTTTTTCAATTTACATCTGTTTTTGATTTTAAATTACAAAAACATTTTCTAGTCGGCACCCGGCGATTAATCTTTAATAACTTATTAATTGAAGGATTCATAGAGACGCTCAGTTTCTCAAAGGGGGAAACACATTAAAAGTGAAAGTAGATACATTTTAAGAATTTCTAAGTCCTTACCTATTTTTAAAGAATGAACCATTCAATATGTTTAATAATCACTGCGAACAAGATCTTCTTAAACAGAAGTAGTAAATATTCAATAGTTTTGAAAACATTTCTGTAGTGCGATTACAAATACTTAGAATTTCATGACCTTTCAACCCATGTGGAAAAGAGGCGCCAACAGGATACCAGAATGTTGTTATATGATTCTTTTTGCGTTATTGTGATAGTAATTAAAACTTATGAAGTAATTACTTTGTTAGAAATTGTTTTTGTTCTGTTAAAAATATGACGGTGGGTTGTTTGTCCGTTTTTCTTACGTTACTTTCATTTTAATGGACATTGTAATTGACAAGTATTTCCGGAAAGGAAAGGTTAACTTTTGCGTACGCTAAAGTATGGAAAGTCATTTTAACAAAACTGAGTAATAACAGTTAGATAGAAAATATAGAAACTAAGTTCTAACTAGTTGATATAATGTAAAATATTTAAACGACTCGAATAAAAAAAAAATTGTAATGCAAACCATCAGAAACATAGATGTTCACAAGTCAAAGCCGCTTGAACTGAAATTTAAACTGAATACCAGTCCAAGATTTTCACTGCACACTTGGTTTGAGTGTCACAGTATAAATATAAAAAGGAAATATAACATGAATGCATTGGTGACAACTACATATATATCAAGACAAAGAAAAGGGATGGAAACAATGCTTTACGCTAAAAATTCTTTTGTTGAACAAAAAATCGGTTTATCATAGTTACTGTTGACTGAAGTTGCATTGTTGAAATTACTTATGATCAACCAAGTGCTGTTTCCTTGAATTGGTCCTGAAGAAGTAAATATATAAACTGTGACTCATAACAATAATGATAGAGACTGCAAAAAAAACCAAAAACCCTCACTATTTGTCGCAATTGAACTGATATCATATATGATCACATGACGGAAAAAAATGGTATCATGCTTACATGTCCAGAAAACTGGAGTAGCCGATACTTAATGATTGTTTTACATACCTTGTTGTTCTCATTTGTGCTAATTGTAAAAGATAAGAATATCTGAAATTATATCTTTGGTTTTATTTATAAATGAAGTCTGATAAAACAGGTGGGGAAATTTGGTAAGTATCCAAGGCTATTGTTCTAATCCCTCTAATATGTAGGCCATGTATTTTTGCATTGACTTACAGTTCTATTTGCGTATGGGCATAACATACAAATCGTAATGCCTGTCTTGATTTTTTTTGTAAACGACCGTATCGGTGATAGCCGCATCAAAATCTTTTTTTAAACAAAAGTAAGAAAAAAAAGAAGGTTAATGTCACTTGCAAGGCATTCGTTTGCCAGTTACAGTACCGATGTAATCTTGCGAATATTTTGTTTTTACTTACTACTTGAACAACACAAAGGGTGACACATGCATTGCAGGATCTGATTACGCTTCCGGAGCACATGAGATCACGCTCAGATTTAGGTGGGGTTCATGTTGTTCAGTCTTAAGTTTTCTATGTTATGTTTTGTGTACTATATTTGCTTATGTTTTACTAGGCCTTTTTGACCATGGCGTTGCCAGTTCATTTTCGACTGATAAGTTTGAACATCCTGCCCCAATGGTATCGTTAGCTTTTATTTTACATACACATATATCTAAAAGAGAGAATCATATAAGGTTATTTACTGCCAAAAAATATTTTACAGTAAAGAAAATATTAAATAAAAATATGAGGTGGATAAAAGGTTCTTATTTTTTCTTTCAGCAATACATCTAAACGGGATATATATATTTATATTTTGTCATTTGCCACAAGTTTATTGTTTTCTGTTCAGTATTAAATTAAGCTGTTGTCTGTTCTATGGTCGGGTTGTTGTCTTTTTGACACATTTCCCATTCCCATTCTCAATTTTAAAGATCCATTTTGTTACATCTTGTGATAAATTCATTTGGCAATCGTCAATGACAGTCAGCAGGGTTTAAGAACATCAGTAATTGTTTTTCGACCTGTTAGTTAAATGCGTTTTGTTAAAATATACTTTTTCACTTTTTTTGTCTTTTGGAAAATGTTGTTTGTGCTGTATTTAGACCCCTCTACAAAGAAATTTGTTTAACATGCACACGTATAAAAATTGCGGTTTTTATCCAACGCAATCATAGGTTAGAAAGTTGTTTTCAATTTAGACTTGTTTATCTTTTGTATCTATATATATATAGAGAGATCTAATATTGTTGGGCGTTTGAACCAGTGACGACTCTGTAACAGATTTTATCCATCGGACCACCAGCAGTGATGGTGATACATTTGTACAAGGCTGAAGATACATTCTGTATATATACATATACATATGTTATCGAATGTGTTACTATACTATATTTTTTACTAAACAAATTATCCAATACTATCATATTGGGTAAATTATTTTTATTTAATGTATAAAACGGAGAATGGGATACGATTTTTGTTTTCTTGCTAATGTACGTAACAAAATAGATAAATTAATTGTATACACATTTTTGAATAACAATAAGACCTACATGTACATCTATCTCACCATCTACATGCATAAAGGAAATTAGTGAAATTATGAGAAAAAAATCCCTTTTCAAAAAGGATGCTTTGTCAGAAGATAAAAGCTCATTTTATTTCTTCATTTACAAGCAAGGTTTCATAAATATAGTGCATTGACATTTGCTTGTTTCAATTATTTTTATTTTTGACTCTCTAAGATGACAAACGTCTCCTATACAACCTTAAATCAAAGTTAAAGCGAAATTCCTTGATTTTGTTTTGCTTGTTAAAATATATTGAGATTATAAAACATTTCTAGCTTCTTATATTCAAATATAACTTAGCTCAAAACTGTAATAAAAATAAACAACCGATAACGTACATGAAACGTGGACACACACAAACATTTCTTTCTACGATCGGAATTTATAAAAGAAAACAGTTTGAAAAATATCTCTGTACTCGTTTTGCGAAGTGTGTTTACAGCGATTTCTCGATCCGAAATTAAATAAAACGAGATCACTTTCTGAGAGCGTCATTAGAAAATTATTTCAGGTCAATTCGCAAATTTCTGATAAAAAAAGATAAAAACATTGTGTTTGCATATTTAATATAACTTGTAAGTCACATAATTATACAGTATCATATAGATAATCTTATGACGAAGATAAAAGAAATATGAAGTATATTGTTGAAAGATATCAGGGTATTTTACGGAAAAATTAAAAAGAAAATACAAATTTCTTGTTGATATAATACATGTATATGTCAATATAAGAGGTAGCTAGCCATGCTGTTGCTGTTATTTGATATATATAAATATGTCTCTTTGACACATTTCCCATTTCCATTCTCAATTTTATTTAAAACAAAAAGTTAGATTACATATGTTTATTTTGTTTCTTCATAGATGTTTTCAATCAATTTAATGAAACACAATGACTGTTGTTTACTTTTTAGTATGTCATTAATTGAAAGGCACACAGAGTACAGAGAAGGTCTCGTTCACACTGCCCATGTGAACAAAAATGTTTTGTGTACACAAGTCTACTCTTTGAAATTAAAACTTATCAATTAAATATTGACGACATTGACATACATTCAAATTCTATAAAATAACATCTTTCTTATTTCAAACCGGTTTAAGCCTCAGCGTGAATTTGGCGCATATAAGATATGAATACATGAAATTTATTAACCTGGATCGCTTCTGATTACCTATATTATTAGCGCTATCAGTTAAACAGTTTTATCAAATAATGTCCTTCACAGCTCTTCGTATATGATTTTACTTCCCTATACAATATAAAGGTAATTTATAGGAAGTCAAGATGAGCTTTTTCAGATTATCGCCTCACAGGAAAAGTAACAAAAAAAGGTACGTAATGCCGAGTTAATTCTACCTTTTTATCGATTATTTTTTTTAATCATTCAACATGTTCAAGTCATACGCGTCCTAAATATAATCAATAGCGCTATGTATTTTCATACATTAATTGTTGTAAAACCAAAAGTAGAATGGATATAATACTTATTTTATGCATTAAACAGTTCAATTATAATTCAATTCGGCCTAGATTCTTCCATGCTTTTAGGCACATACATACATGTTGCATTAATTTGAAACGGATGAATGCCATATACATATATAACTATATGTATGCTGATGAATATGCATGTCTGATAGTTACACTGTGTCTATACTGTACACCGATGCTTTTTGGATATATATAAGATATATAGTTTTCCTGTTTGTGTAGTATTGTCAATTTTGATGATCCAATACTCTCTCTCTCTCTCTCTCTCTCTCTCTCTCTCTCTCTCTCTCTCTCTCTCTCTCTCTCTCTCTCTCTCTCTCTCTCTCTCTCTCTCTCTCTCTCTCTCTCTATATATATATATATATATATATACAACTCGTCTAAACATCAACCCAACAATGTTTTCGCAAATTTTTGGTTCTTATATATATATATATAACAAGTCTAAAAGGGTACAACATCACCAAAAACACAATAAAACGAACAATATGTTAAATATTTCGGATAACAGATATCCTTCCTCAGTAATTACACGATGACAAATGAATCATGTCAATTCAAATTAAGTCTCTATCAAAATCTTGAATTTATACAATTTAAGCGAACGCTGGAACACCGTGTTTGGAAATTTAAAAATGCTTAAATTGTATAAATTCAAGATTTTAAATTTTTCAAATTTAGTTCATTCATCATGCCAAATTTGTTCATTCATCATGCCAACGATGCCCATCCCTCAATCAAATTCACATATGAAATCAAATTTGGCATGATGAATGAACTAAATTTGTTCATTCATCATGCCAACGATGCCCATCCTCAATCAAATTCACATATGAAATCTCTGACTCTAAGATCACATTTCTTGACACTACAACGCAATTGAGGGATGGAAACATATTTACAGATCTGTATTGCAAGCCCACAGACAAACATCAATATCTATCTCCTTTGAGTTGCCATCTTAAACACTGCACCAAGAGCATTCCCTACAGCCAGGCCATACGTATAAAAAGGATTTGCTCCACCAACGATATTGCCAAAAACGTCTACAAGAACTTCGCGGTCACCTTAAACATCGGGGTTGCAAAAGAAAAGACAGTGATATAGGTTTTTCTCGTGCTAACAACATAAGCCGAGATGAGCTTTTACAATATAAAGACAAAAAGGTCAACAAGAGGGTGCCTTTTGTGTTGACTTACCATCCAAAATTTGACAACTTATCTCACCTAATCCGCGAAAATTGGAAAGAGATAGAAAAACATCCTAAACTATCCAAGATCTTTCCCGAGCCACCTGTACTGGCTTTCCGTAGGCCCAAAAGCCTTAAAGACTTGCTGGTGAGAGCTGACTTATCCTCTCAAGCAGGCTCTTCATCTGGGGGCTCTTGCAAGGGTTGCGGAAACAAACGATGTCTGACTTGCAAACAAATACTGGATACCCAGACTTTTAACAGTCACTCCACTGGTACAGAGTACACCATATATTGCAATGTTAATTGCAAGACTTCAAACTACTGAATTAATGACAACTCAGCTTACCTGACTTTGACCAGACACACACATTATGTGGTGGTTTTAATTGTGATGGTGTTAGACATGTCATGTACAAATTGCAGTCATTTACATGCATGACGAATGTGGCGGGGATAAATATTATATATACGTACTAGTCCACTGATGTACCTTCGGATGACCCTCTTCTTATATACTTTTTATCATGTCTTTGTTCCGCGAGGAACGCTAGTTTTGCCAGAATTTGTTCTATCGATGATCTTAATAAAACACGCGATACTGAAATCTCCAAATCTTATTAAAAAACACCATAGTGAATCAAATGGTCGTTTTCACAATTTAATCATTCGACTCCCATACATGCCATAACAGAACATTATTACAGGGAAGACAAAATTGGAAAATTAAAAAAAAATCTACATTTATTAATACGCTCCAAAAATCGAAAGCATTAATATTAAAAAAGGGGGTGTTCCAACCCCGGACGTCCCTTTGATATGCAACTAACTAAGCCCTATGTTCATACTCTCTAAGCTAGCTCCTGATCGGACAGTAACAACTGCTAAAATGAGGTAATGTTAAGTCTTAGATGCATGATTTTTTATTAGTTGTTAGTGGCTTTGAACTAGCTGTCAGATAACTGCGAGTACTCTCAGATCTGTTAATTGCGTCTTTTTGTGTCGGGATGTATAAGTACCTGACCACGTCTACTTGTATTTTTGTCCATCTGATGAGTTAAGCTTTTTTCAACTGATTTTTATAGTTCGTTCTTATGTTGTACTGTTATACCACTGTCCCAGGTTAGGGGGAGGGTCGGGATCCCGCTAACATGTTTAACCCCGCCACATTATTTATGTATGTGCCTGTCCCAAGTCAGGAGCCTGTAATTCAGTGGTTGTCGTTTGTTTATTCGTTACATATTTGTTTTTCGTTCATTTTTTTACATAAATAAGGCCGTTAGTTTTCTCGTTTGAATTGTTTTACATTGTCTTATCGGGGCCTATTATAGCTGACTATGCGGTATGGGCTTTGCTCATTGTTGAAGGCCGTACGGTGACCTATAGTTGTTAATGTCTGTGTCATTTTGGTCTTTTGTGGATAGTTGTCTCATTGGCAATCATACCACATCTTCTTTTTTATAACCCCATTCTTTCCTCTCATATTAAGCTACAAACTGCTTGGGCAGGAAACCTTTCCAGGCCATAAGTTCCACGGAATGAGCGACTTGAATGTCAAAGATGCTCAAGTTAAACATACACATGAGCGTATTCGACAAAGGTTAATCCAAAATGTTCGCGTTGATAGAAAATCTCTATATAATATAGCAGTGATCGCCGTGGAAAAGAAATTTGAAATTGATAGTTAATAGCAAATACACTGTATTTATAATATACGTATGTTCATAATATACAGAAACGCAAAAATAATGGAATTTAACAGAAAACAAAAAAATTACGGACTTTTGAAAAGTAATACCACGTGTGACTGTTCACTGCATATTTTGAATGAGATTGATGAGCAAACAGGTCAACTTCCCTATTCTTGATTAAAAGATGCCATAACCACTTTTCTCGATGTTCTTGATTTGAACCACCATCTTTGCGATGTTACGTCTATTATTTCGGCTCCCTCCAGCACATTTTTCACCGATGCGAATGTTTTGCTCAGCTAGGTTAAAATATATATGAATTCAGTTTGTACTATATTAATCTAATACAGTTATACCATATTCTGTGATGAAATGTAATTTTTCACACATGAAAGGTCTAAGGGAAACTGTTTTATTCTAGTTCTAATCTGACATATTTTTTACTTTGGTCATAGAAAATATGAGGTTGTATCCCCTCAAAGTCTAGATGTATCTCCACACGATATAGAAGAAGAACACAAAGAACTGAAATATGATGATGTCAAGAACTCAATCACTGGTTTAGAGAATGATTTAAACAAATTGCGAAAGAAGCTGAAATTAACACTAAAAGCGAGAGATCGGGATAATAGTTTTGTAGCTGCTAAGCAACATGTTTTAGATACTGTACACGGTCATATTTATTCTTTGAACGAGGTATGTATATAGATGCAGTCACTGTTGGCGTTTCAACACTATATTGCATTTTTTCCGTCAGTTTTGGTTGCAAAAGTAATATTCGTCTGACAAAGCAACATAACTTAAATCTAACGCGTTACGTGGTTATTGTCATGTTTGTTACTGGTCATTATCGGAAAAACAAATGTTATTTTGCCAAAAAAAAAAATAAAAAAAATCAAGTAACACAGCCTGCATGCATTAATAGATATGAAAAAAAACCCGTGAATTTGGTTAAAAATGGTCTAGCTGTTATGATAAGGGCATTTAATTTTATATCCTTTGACTTAAACTAGGTTTTCAACTGAGGAAACATCATGGCGAGTATAAACATAAGGCGAAAACAAGTTATAATATACAGCAACACAAAGTAGGTAACCTTTGAAAATATTTTATACTCCGGAGCTCGAGTCAATCGGTTTATTGAATAGTTGCAATTGTTGTTTGTTGTTGTATATCGTTATTAATTTTGTTCATTCAGGTACACGGTCAAGTAAAAGCAACTAAAGGGAATAAAATCTAACATTTAATCGGAAATTTTTTTGTTAAAACATAAACTTTTTTTTTTATCACTATTTTCGAGTACAGTAAATTTTAATCTTATAACAGTTAGCTTTCACCAAAATTGCTATGGTAGGTACAATTAGCTTGGTTTTACCAACTAATACATGTAGAATGTTTTTACATTGAATTGTGTTGGTTACCTATTGAAAAATTAAATTCTTCAGAGTGAAGACTTGTATATATATATATGTTACAGTAAATAGGTGAAATTAGGAATTACACGTAATTACTAAACATTTCAGTAAATACCTGTAATCACTAGTCAATTTAGGAATTACATGTATTTACTAATTGTTTCAGTGATTACAGGTATTTACTGATCTTTTTTGTCATTTTTACAGCTATTTACTAACTTGATATTTTTGTTTAAAAATTAAAGACATAATTCAAGATATCAAATAAGAAAGTAAGGAGTAGGGATTTTTAGGGCTTACTTTTAAGGATCAAGGATTATAAGGCACATTAAAAGTGCATACTCTTCAGTGTTTGTGAATTGAAACTGGAAAATGGTTGTTTTATAAGTTTTGAAACTCCCGAAAAATCATTTTGAGCATGCAAGACAATGATATCAATCCAAAATTGTGAAAAAACATTTTTGAGAAATTTATAGGCAACTTAGCCAGCTATATTTTAAGATAGACATTAGATTATGGCAAACTTGGTTAATTGATCTTGATAATTCTTAAAATCTCATAATTTTGTTATATTAAAATCTCCATCAGGCATACTCTGCATATCAACTTGGCCAATAACATGAGTTAAATTCCTTTTACAAAATAGGTTTAACTACGACTTCTTTTGTCAGACATTTGCGATGAAGCTGACATACAAATTGATGGCGTTAAGAGTCACATTTTCATATTTCCGTGTTTTTATGAGTTCTTCAAGACCTCCAAACTTAGGAAACTTATATACCTCCAACAAAATTTTATCATCGTTTCTTTCTGTATAAGAATGATCATTTTTTGGATTGAAAAAGTCAACTAAATGGTCCATCCCTTTTGTTTTACTTTCAATGTTGACATTCTTTTCCTTTTCGTCGAGCCTGCGTTTTTTGTCGCAAAAGCGAGACATAGCGAACCAACCTAATAATTCCGTCGCCAGCGGCGTCCACAAATATTCGCTCTGTGGTTATATTTTTAAATTTTGATAAGTTTCTCAAATTATCCTGGATTTCTACCAAACTTGAACAGAAGCTTCAGTTGTTTATGATCAAAAGATAAATTTCAAGAAGTAAATTTTGTAAAAATAAATCAAGTTTTTCCGTATTTTACTTATAAAGGGACTTAGTTTTTATGCCAGTTAACATTACATTCACACTGTGGTTATTTTTTAAAAAATTATAATAACTTTCTCAAAATATCCTGGATTTCTACCAAAATTGGACAGAAGCTTGTTTATGATCATAAGATAATATCTAGAAATAAAGTTTGTAAAAAAAAATAAAATTTTTCGTATATTACTTATTTAAACGGACTATTTTTTTCCAGTTAACATAGCATACACTCTGCAGTTAAAGTTTAGATTTCATAAACCATCCTGAATGGTTAACAAATTTGATAGAAGATTCTTACAGAACTAGTCAAAAGATAGTATCTAGAGGAAAATTATAAATATTTTTTTTCCTATTTTTGTTGGGCCTGCAACTCACAGCAAAAATAGGCGAGACACTGGGTTCTGCAAAACCCTTAAAATTTTGATAGCTGAATACTCACTGATTTTCTAATTAGTATTACCATAACTTTTGATCAGTTGACCATATTACAACATTGTTTTAACAGTTAGTAAATAGGTGTAAAAATTCATTTTAAAATCAGTAATTACTGGTAATTACTGGGCAGTTTTAGGAATTACTTGTATTTACTAAGTGCATCGGGAATTACATGTAATTCCTAAATTATAGTAATTACATGTAATTCCTAATTTCACCTATTTACTGTAACATATATATGGATAGAGTCTATTACCGGCTACTGACATGGGACAGGCACATACATATACGACACAGTTAAACATGTTTTCTGGCGTTCCGTACCCAATTCAAAGCCATCAACAATTAATGGAAACAATTATATATCAAAGACTCCTAGTTTAGCAATAAATACATTAATCCATGATAGGTTAGTTAGTTCTTGTTTACTTACTATCCTATGGTAAATAATTCGTGCATTTACAGGACAAGTAAGATTAACAATGATTAGGTAGTCATGAAAAGTGTGTCGACCGGGATGAAAGGTAGGGAAATTCAGACAAAAAGATATGTTGGTAAAAAGTAAAATCACAAAAATACTGAACTCAGAGGAAAATCTAATCGGAAAGTCCATAAGTCCATCGATCGGTAAGGGACAGAAAAAACGGCCTCTTAACATACCATCTATGTCCCTATAGGAAGTTATCGCAAACTTCCTCTGCATTTAGTGTGGCAATTGTCCTACTCAAAGATATCTTTTGTACATCCTGCACAGCCAAACGGACGCCACAATTTAAAAATGATTTTTTTTGTCGAATCAGAGATCTTTAGGTGACGACATTTCCCAATGAAGCATTAAAATTGAATAAAAAGAGCGGTTCTAAAAACGTCAACGAGACAGCAGCCAAAATACACAAGAAAACAAAAGGTTACATGCCGTTTTCCTTAGAACAACAGTTAAGCAATTTTGATTTGAAACGGCCATTTTGATCTGAACAGCTCTTCAAAGACTGAACCACACACCATTAAGTCATTTTGAGTTTTTCAGTAAATTTTCAGTATTATCCACTACATTGGTTTCATTATTGTTCTGATAATTCGCGTGCATTCAATTAAGACCCGTTCAGACAATGTTCTGACGGTTCAGTGGTACACCTCAATATCAAAACAGCACTGCATGGATTGCGGCGAACAAGTCTAAAATTTGACTACCGGAAGACGACAGAAAATGAATGAACAATTTATTGTAAAGGTGAAGTTTAGATGAAAATGACCGTTCGGATTAGAATTAAGTTGCTAGTGGAATATTACAAAAAAAAAGATATATTATTACTAACATATTAGTGTTTAAAGTTATAATTATGCTCGTCGTATTCGCATGATTAACATGACCTGTTTTGACTATTAAAGGGGCACTAGCTGTCAACGTCATGCTCACCGATTTGACTCAAATTCTCATATTTACAATGAAAAACATTTATCCAAATTATTAAAAGCCTTAACTAAACAATTTACAGAGCATGAGCTCAATAACTCGTGTGTATTTTAGTCAAGACGCCATCTAATTGAATATCGAGTTGGCCTCGTAAAACCTCCGATGACCATATAAGGTATATAAACATAAACATAGATATAAATAGATTAAGCGAAATCGTGCAATTGGATTTTTCTAGGTCAATCTTATTTCATATTATAGCTAAAAAAATATATATTTTAATCATCGTTTTTACCTGTATAAGAATGATTTTTAGTAGATCGAATTAGTCAATCAAATGATTTACCTTTGTTTCACTTTCAATGTTGACATTCTTTTCCTTTTAAAGACTGATCACGCACGATTCCTGACGTTATCAATCTTAGGGGTTAAATTGAAGTTCACATGAATACGGATTCAATGAGGTCGAATTACTCACTTGCAAGTAAATAATTAATCTTCAATGTTTCTTAGCGTTTTTTTGTCGAAATTGAACCATACTTGCTGCTAAAAGCGAATTATTTTTTTACTATTTCTCTTTCATTAATGATTGAACAATTTTATATTTTTTATATATCTCGTAGCTTATGCCCCTTTAATGCATTTTTTATTATGTAGAATACACTGTAATTTCAAAGAAAAAATGGAAATAAATGCTTATATCGAGTTGTAGCATGAATGGTTTCTTTTCCTGAAAGTTTGTTCTTCAAGTGAGTTAAATTCGATTATTTTTAGCGTTTAGGGCGTTTTTTTTTTATTGCACTCTACAATTCCGCCGTTGACTGCATCTCGTTGAATTAGCAAAGAATCGAAGGAGCTTTCACCAGTTCTCTAACTTCCATCTCAGAAGTGGTAATTGCATATCCTGCTCCTTCGAGATGTTTATAATGAGAAAAGGAAACAAAATATAACAGAAATGACAATACATTTTCTGACAGATATTTTGGTTGAATTCCTGTTTTTATCTTGTCAAAATTGATAATATTTTAAAACAGATCATATATGTCACTGGATGTTTAGTTATTTTGTGTATTTTATTAGGGTCTATATCCGTGAAATAATCATGCTCCAATTATTTGTTTCTGGACTTTACTCACGGTATTGGAAAATGTGTCCTTCTTATCACAACGCTAAAACTCATTTGAAATTACACGTCCTGTTTGATTTGAAGGCCGATAAACATCAGATAAAAATTTGCATTTAACATCTTCCTCACCACACCACCCCCTGTCAATAACTTTTGGGATAAAAAAGCTATTCAATAACACATAAATGGCTATCGAGTCTGAATCCATTTAAATATTCCTATGAAATACAAATCCAATTGTCACCTTGTAACTGCATGTGTTATTTTCTGAAAAATACGCAACTGTTTGATTTACATATTGAAAAGTACAGTAAAGTTGTATTGATCAGCGTGTAACCTTTGACATGCGCCATAGCCAATTAATGTTACAAATCATATATGGCCACGCCTTATGCATTAACATATTTAATCCATTCAAAGATGCGCTTTTCGTGAATTAAATACGTTAATTCGAAAAAGGCGTGTTAAATATATTCGTCCTTCATTAAATCGACCTGTCTAATATATTTATACAGGTGTATATATAACACGAAGTGATATACGTTCCCTAGTCGAGCGAACGGTTATGTCGAATTACTGTCTAACTCACACCTCAATTTCGGGTCCTCAGTGCGATCTGCGGTTAAGTCATGTCGATTTCTTTCAAAAAGTAATTCAACGATTGCAGGAAAAAAGTCAATAACTGTTAATTGTCTTTAAATATCAGCTGTATTTTTACTCGGGTTATAGCTCGCTGAACATTCAATGTCTATATATAACATGTTTTGTTTTGGAAATAAGAACTCCCACACTATCCAAAAGCCATAATTGTTTTTACATCAATTTCATTTGATGATAATTTTTCAGTGCACATTTGGTGGTCGAATACGATTTTATAATGTTTTATGATTTGTTTTAGGGCTTTGGTATTAGATTTCCAGAACTAATTAGACTAGAAAATGAAATAAGGCAAAAGGAAGAGGAATTTAGAATTGTAAAAAAAGAGAAGATTGAGCTAGAAAGGAAAGTTAGAGAATTAAATTCTGCAAAAATAGAACATGCCAATTCACTGCAGGAAAAAGAAAACGAATTACAAGTTTGCCGCGAGAAAACAAAAGAAAGGTAAGGTTATTGTTTTAAAGCTTACAATCCTGGAATAAAATCCTCAAAATGTTTTCTGTCAATAAGTAATTAGATATTTTAAAAGTGGTGAATATTGTTTTTATTGCTTTACATTACGTCATGTTTGATAATAGTGTTGAATATGCATAACATGCCATCTGTTTCCTAAAATTCCTTATTATCTATTACACATAAAAAATGATACAACAAGATGAGACATACATTGTACATGAAAACATTTCAAACTGATAATGTCAAATTGAGTATTACACAGCAAGGTATACAGGCGTGATATACTAACTAATTCGATAGAAATTGTTTTATCTGATGGTTTAAGGATTTTGAAAACATACTGGACTCTCATTCCTAATGTTGCAACCGAAATTGATTTCAGGCAGCCTGCAAAAATCGTATCATGTGGTTCGTGTGTAAACCTTAGACGAAAAAGGAAATAAGTATAAATAATGCGTCTTGATGAAATGCACATAAAATGGATTGAGTTGATAGTCTAGTTAACAAAAAATGTAAGCTAAGTTTATCGTCCCCTTTGGTTTAAAAAATGTGTTTTTCTTTTTTTTTCTTCTTCATCTCGTAATTTTACGGGTAATTTTATTGTACATTTCCTATTGAATGAAAAACATAAACTATTTAAGGCAAATATAATTGCACTTGTTTGTTATAAAATTGACTATGATGTATCTTTACAAGTACATTATATTTTCTGCTCTTTAGAGAAAAAGAGTTACAGAAACAACTAAATGAACAAGATGCAGGGTAAGTGAAACGAGAATCATTAGTCAATGTGTTTTCATCCCTGATATAATTATTTTTGAATGCATTGAACAGTAAAATATGAAAAGAAAATTTCAAGTATTGCCTTACTTATAAGGGTAAAAAGAAGAGCTGTACAAAAAAACCGAGTTTTTTTCTGATAGAATAATCATTTTCACCTTTTGCGAGTATTTCTTATATTTATTGCCTTTGGTGTGGCAGACTATTTGTTTTAGTCCTGTCTCAAAACTGAGATACCAAATTTGAATACTTGAATCTTCTGCGGTGGAAAAGGTTGTGGAGGAACATGCCTTAACACCGACTTAGGTGAACGCTCTGCTGAGCACGCACAGGGTGCGTACAATGTATTGGCTTTACAAATTGCATAAAAACATTGCACTTTTCGTTTTGAAAAAAAAAAAAGACAAACAAAAATATACAAATCAGAACACTAAATACTGTGCACGAACTACAACAAAAACCGAGGGGGGCAGGAGATTTTCGATGCTTCAGAAGGATAAACAGAACATTACCACATGTGGCAACTGCCTGTTGATCATGCAAGTAAAAAGCCGGTGATAAGTATAATTCTGTAAGTCATATTCGTTGAAGTTTTAAATGGTTGCAATATTTGTAACTTATCTATCTTCATATCTCTGAAACAGATAGAACTTAAGGGTTAACACACCCGTGACGGCGTCTATTAAACATCAGGTGAGATGACGTCATCTTTACCACTTGAAATCCTTTGTTAAATAGCTTCCCTGTAATCAACAACCGTCTGTGAAGGAATAACGACAGGAAACGAAAGCTTGGGATAGCGTATTAATTTGAATGATATGTCACTGCAAGTTCACACAAGATGATACCATAGCTATTTGCGTTTTAGTAGACGAAAATAATTCTGACAAATTGATAATGTCACTATCACGATATGCTCATCCATACATGATCCCAGTTAACATCACGCTGTCATAGATCTGGCATTTCTGGCAGTATCCCTTCGACAATATTGCCAGTTTTGTTATGTTCCCCTCGTTGACATTCATGAATTATGCATACCCAGTTGAGTTGTTGATACTGACCTAGGCAAACGCCGATTCCATCTGTTTTTATTCAACCACATACAGCTATGTTAGATTCTAAACATGTTGTACAAACTGAAACCGATATACTACCTACATTTGTCTGGTAACACACACGCGTGCACATTGTTGGTTTTGAACCTGATTAAAACAACAAGTATCCTTGTTTTTTTTTGTGAATTTGTAATTTACATGTAGGCACTGGCTACGGTTACATTAAAATGTAACAATGATAAAAAAAAGTAATTATTACAGTGGAGACTAATTGCCGGAATGAACGGCAGTGTTGGGTAAGGAACTGATAATTAAGATTGTAACAATAATACTAAAGTCTACTGTTATATTGTGTTATTTTTGCGTTAGATTTATTGAACTTTAACCTTCTTTTTTTTGTTGCTTAATTCATCGATAAGTATAGTAATACTTATAATTATTATCAACAAATATTATATAAATAGTTTTAAGTAATAATTATTTTAATGTTCTTCAAGATAGTACAGTTTAGTAGTTTAGACTGAAACATGCTTCCGGAACAACATACTGGATGTGTAAAAACTTCCATTGTAAATAAAAAAATAATAAATTTTTTTTTGCGATATTGTAAAATTCAAATAAAACTTTTCTGGTTTTATTTTAATACATATTACTAGTCCCAGCACATATTGAAGTGCATTAGCATAACAATAACACAAAGTAACTGTAGACACACATATTATTGTTACTTTCGTAATTAATCGATCGGTTCCTCAGCCAACACTGCATTCCGACAAATAGTCTCTAATGTAACAATTATTTTTGTATTATTGTTACATTTCAATGTAGCCAGTGCCTTAAAAGAGGGGCGAAAGATACCAAAGGGACAGTCAAACTCATAAATTGAAAATAAACTGACAACGCCATGGCTAAAAATGAAAAAGACAAACAGACAAACAGTAGTACACATGACACAACACAGAAAACTAAAGAATAAACAACACGAACCCCACCAAAAACTAGGGGTGATATATCAGGTGCTCCGGAAGGGTAAGCAGATCCTGCTCCACATGTGGCAATGTATGTTATAAACATGCTGTATTTCTAAAATATGTTTTTTACTTTTTTGAAATTTATATATAATCGAACCTTTACAAATATCGTTTACAATCAGTTTTCCAATAAACTCATCATTTTGAAATGAAATTTAGTAATTGCGCCAGACGCGCATCCTGTCTACAAAAGTCTCATCATTGACGCTCGAATCTAAAAAAAAGGTTAAAATTGTCAAATGCAATACGTAGTTAAAGAGCATTGAGGACCAAAATTTTCTAAAAAGCGCTAGCGTTATCGTCCATTTGAGAAAAAAACCCAAATGAAATCAAATTGTTTGCTTTACATTTGATTTGTCATGAAAGTCTTGAATACGAGAAGATTATCCGTCTCCTGCAACTAATTTTATGCTTGAGGATTATCTTGACGTTCAATTTTATAAATGTATGAGGTGTAATTAATTAACGATACTGTAGTGTACATATTTGAATACTTATTATTTTGTTAATGGATATGTCCTTTCAAAAAAACAGGGTACAAAGATTATAACAGCATGTATAAAAAATGCAATATATTTATTTATATATGCTCACGAAGCTTTTTTTTTCCATAGATTCGCAGAACAGTTGAAAGGCAAAGAAAGAATAATCGAAGGGTAGGGAATTTGTTTTACTTGTTTTAGTAATAGATTGGTGCATTGGGTTATAATTATACAAAGGTGAAAATAACAATTGAAACAAATAATAAAATGAAATATAATTTTCCTGATAATTAGAATATCAGTTTGGCCATTTTCAATATAATATGTTCTCCATATTTCACATTGAAAACAATAACTAAGATAAAATGTTTGACCATTGCTTTATACGCATTTTCACTTGTTTGCTGTAAAAGGTTGAATAATCTGACTGAAGCTGTTGTTGATAGTATGACCGAAAGTTCAACTGAAACTGTAATTATTTTTGATTTTTTTAAGGCAAAAGATAACAATAACTCGTCTTGAGGATCAAATAAAGACAAAAGATAATGACATTGAAAGGTAGGGAAAACAAAACCAATAAGGTGCTTTATTTATTATCTACATCGGATACTCTACTGTATTAGACAATATAAGGATATAAGTATGAATCCTTAGAGAGACAACAGTTTAACCCCAACCACATGCAAAATTATTTAAGGTAACTAACATACTGATAATCTATACAAAGTTGGACATATGAAAGAAATTTCTTTGATCCCTGCAATTTCTGATTCAAATTGAGTGAATACATGGAAAGTAAGTTTGCTCACAGTATAATTGATTAATGATGAGTGGTTGTTTTATGTTCAGTGCCAAATATTTCAAGCATGTTCAGGACTACAATGCTTATGGGAAGCCAAAGTGGACAAAAAAAACCTAATTTTAATATTAAAAAATCATTTTCTATTAAAAAAAAGTCATGTTTTAATATTAGAACATATTTTTTTAATATTAAAAAAGAAAAACACTTTTTGTTAATATTAGAAAATAATTTTTTAATAAAATAATAGAAAAACACTCTTTCTAGTATTAGAAAATGAATTTCTCAAATTAAAAATGAAGTTTTAATATTAAAAATCATTTTGTAATATTAAAAAATCATTTAATGATATTAGAAATTCCTTTTTTAATATTCAAAATACCCTTTTTAATACAAGAAATTTCATTGTTTAATATGAGAAATACCTTTTTTAATAATAGAAATTTAAAAATATTATCATTTTCTAATATTAATTAACGATTTTTTTTTTATCTTAGAAATTTATTTTTAAAACTAAGAAATCTTTTTCTAATATTGAAAAATCATTTTCTATTATTAAAAAATCTTTTTCTATTATTAAAAAATCATTTTTTTAATATTAAAAAAATATTTTATAACATTAAAAAATCATTTTCTTATATTGAAAAATCAAATTTCAAAATTACAAATTAAAATCTCGACCACTGTTAAGAGTTTTGACTTACCACTTGTTTGTTATCTTTTCAATACTTAATCATTTTCTAATATTAAAAAATAATTTTCTGAAATTAAGAAATCAATTTTTAAAATTAAAAAATCATTTTTTTATGTTAAGAAATGGTTTAACTATTTTAAGAAATGATTTTTTAATATTAAGAATTAATTTTTCAATATCAATTCGTAATTTTCTAATATTGTAAAATACAGTATTTTTTTAATAATATTAAAAGATCATCTCCTAATATTAGAAAATGGTAAAGTCATTGAAAAAATAATTATCAAGTGGTTAGTCAAAACTTTCTATAATTATAAAATACAGGATTTTTTAATATTAGAATCATTTTCTTATACTAAAAATCATTTTCTAATATAAGAACATTCTAATATTTGAAACTCCTTTTCTAGTATTAGAAAGTGACTTTCTAATATTTGAAAATGACTTTTTAATATTAGAAAAGGATTTTGTAACATTACAAATAATGTTTTAACATTAGAAAATATTTTTTTTAACATAAGAAAATATTTTTTTAACATTAGAAAATAATTCTTTTATTTTAGAAAATATTTTTTGATAGTAAAAAAACAGCTCTTATTGTCCACTTTGGCTTGCCATTAATGCTAGTATCTTTTAAAAAAATAATCCATATGCATTTTATTTTTAGATTTTAATCAAATATTAATTGTAATGCATTACTTTGAAATTTAAAGAAAACACAAAAGTTCTAACGAAACGATTATAACGAAAATTACCAGACTGTTAAAAATTCACAAATTAGATGATTCATTTAAGTTATATATTTCAACTCTTTAAATCTTGATTAAGTGATTTTTTTTTAAATTATACAAAAACAAACAATCTTTCTTTTTAATTTGATGAATAGATTGAATAACACCAAGAACAAAGATTGTACAAGAAAATGTCTTATTCCTGTAGACGATGCTAGATTTAGACTTTATAAGAAGGTCAAGAATTTCCAATAAAAAAATATATGAGACACTCTTATGCACTCAAAATTCATTTCGATTGTTATGTATTTTACATGTTTTAAAAAAAAAATTAGAAATGTATATATCAAGACGTTTGCATATGACATGGATCAACATTCAATACAATAACAGGTCAATACGATACAAAACAATTATTTTAAATAAATTGATTATTTAAGCCTGAAGCAGGGACAAGAGATGAGAAATGCAATCCAGGAGGAACTACAAACGAAGGAAAGTGATCTATTAAAGTATGTTTGTGTTGAGTTGAACCTTTTGTTTTATTTTTTTTTGCGTATAACAGCCATGACTTCTTCTTTTTTTTTTTTATTATCAGAAATATAATTTTTTAATAAATAAAAAAAATCACTAATTTCAAATATATTCTTTTAAAACACATGCATGAACATTTAATGAGACAATTCTTTCTTTACAATGTAATATTTATTTTGTACAATTCTACTTGGTTGATTGAGAGCAGAGATTTGGTTTAAATATTGATTTTTCTTATTAATAAATCAAAATCCAACTAAATGCTATTGTTATACTCAAATGTACACTAATCACGGTTTTACAACCTGTCAATACATTTATTATGGCATCTTTTATCTTACTGTCAAATACGTCTTTAAAATAGATTTATTTTATTATTTATGTTTATGTGCTAAGTATTACTTTAGATGCAAACCTTTTACGCCATTTGGTCTCTGATGGAGAGCGGTCTTATTGGCAATTATACTAATTTTATTTTGTATTCATACTTAATAAATATATCCTAGATATCGATAAACAACTTCATTTAACTTAAATGCTAATATTTTTCAATATTCATTGAAGACTGAAGGACACAAATGAAAGGGAAAAACAATTGATTGTGGACCATTATCAAGAAACGATTCAAAATAAAGAAAAAGAAATTCATAGGTATGTTTCGTACTTGTGCTTAAATAGTTTTGCCTCGAAATTATAGATAATGTTATTGTATGTCATGCATGGTCTTATTTAAGGAGGTTATATGAATCACATATAAACTTTGTGATTGTAATACTACAAGAGGAAGCATCCACTGTGTTATGTGATCAATGATTATAAAGTGATCAAAAACTTAAACACTTACAAATTTTACTGCACAAGATGCAGATTTCGATTACTATAAACTCTTCGCTGATGCCCGAAGCCAAAAGTTTAGAACAAGGAATCAGAGTTTTACATTAGGGAGATCAAACATTCATAAGGGAAGATGTGGTATGAGTACCAATGAGATATGTCCATAACCACTTATATGTATTCCTCATATTAAGCTTTAAGTACTATTTCACTTACAATTCTTTTGATTTTATATGTAAATTAACCTTTAATGCAGAATCCTCAAATTAGAAGTGTAGATTTTCACTAAGATTTGTAAAATGTTTCCAGAACTGGAGTTTATTTTTGAGACTTGTCGGTTAGATATAACATAAAATTAAAAGTTAAACAATAGATAAAACTCAGGATTTATTCTTTTTATATAGGAATAAACTGTTTATATATTTTTGGTAATCAAATTTTTTCCAAGGGCATCGTTTGAGATATTTTCTGATAATCTTTTGTAAAATTTAACCTAGGTTTTCCTTCCATTCCCCAAAAGTGTGTCTTCCCAGTATTATGCTCACATAATAATTTTTTTTGAAGCTTGCTAATATGCTATGTTACTTATACTCTTTATTTTATAAATTTGGCATGATATAAACTACATTTGGAAAAGAAGAAATGAATTCTTTCGCTATATCCTCATATCCCGCAATATGAATTACAGGATAATTTTGATTTGTATGCTTACCTATAGATTTTCTATACTAATTTATGTTTTCAAAAATAATTATTTTTTGCACATGATCTTCAAATGGAGAATTACCTGACGGGACACAAACATAATATACATGAAAAAATACAACATCGTGGCCAACAAAACAAAATAAAACACAAGAATAAACCATGATCAGTTATGAACAAGCTAAACAACTGGGAGAACTTTAACAAAAGGAGCACTATCAAATCTAGAGATAACCACACATGTTCCTGAGGGAATACAACTAGTGTCACCAATCGTATAACTCTCGAGATATTCATTGAAAAGAGATAGCTGGTAAAAAGGCCTCACAACATTCCGAAATTACGAAGTCACCTATCTACCCTAAAGATCAGTAAAAGATTATTTATGGTTGATACTAATAAATATAACTAAACAGCTACATACTACTGTTGCCTTTATTTAGATACTAAGATATTATATGCGATTTGAATTGTTTCTACTTAGTCTGAATCT
>CM034361.1:40583606-40605799 GCA_019925275.1 Mytilus edulis | reverse complement strand
GCCCCGCCTACTTACAACGTCACGTCACAACCATGACAACGTGTAGTAACAATGGTCAAACTTTTATGAATTTAAACCTGTTATGTCTTCAAATTGGTAATTTATATACCATGTTTATCAAATGCTATTAATTAAATTCATTTTCCCTTTCTAATTCCGTAAATTGTCAATGCTTACCGCCTAGACTACGCTCATAGGGAAATACCCCAAAATGGTACCCCAAGGGGGAAATTCCAAACACTTTTTTTTTAATAATATTTGTTTCATATTTTTATTATTTTTTTATTATTTTATCGATTTCAGTATAAAAACAATATACGTATAGTGTCTTGAAATATGAAATTTATTTGTATTCGGCACGAAACGGGAAAATGCTCGGTAGAACCTCGCATTTTCCCGTTTCTAAGCCTCATACAAATAAATTTCATATTTCAAGACACTATACGTATATTGTCTAATTATCAGGTCAACATCTATCTGCCCTGGAATTTTCAGATGAATCGGATAACCGGTTGTTAGGTTGCTGCCCCTGAATTGGTAATTTTAAGGAAATTTTGCCGTTTTTTGTTATTATCTTAAATATTAGTATAGATAGAGATAAACTGTAAACAGCAATAATGTACAGCAAAGTAAGACCTAAAAATAAGTCAACATGACCAATATGGTCAATTGACCCCCTAAGGAGTTATTGCCCTTTATAGTCAATTTTTAACAATTTTCATAAAATTTGTAAATTTTCACTAACATTTTCCACTGAAACTAACTGGGCCAAGTTCATTATAGATAGAGATAATTGTAAGCAGCAAGAATGTTAAGTAAAGTAAGATCTACAGACACATCACCATCACCAAAACACAATTTTGCCATGAATCAATCTGTGTCCTTTGTTAAATATTCACATAGACCAAGGTGAGCGACACAGGCTCTTTAGAGCCTCTAGTTTTTTTTGTATTTAAATTCTGAACAAAACTTACTTTAAGCATGGGAAATCATTTATTTAAAATGATATTCTTCCTGTACTTTTCATGGTTGAACTGTATAAAATCTGTATGGAAGTACAATGACTGATAATAGAATAAAGGACAACATATCTTCTAAGTCAGCAGATTAATTTCATCAAGCTTTCTGTCAGTTCCATCTGCATCCATTGTCAGGGTTCTCGTTAAGGATTTTTGAAGGCGAGTCCAGGGACTCATCATTTTTGGCCATGATTAGTCCACAGCAAGAAGAAACTATTTTATTGCAATATAAAGTAGTATTTTAGTCTCCAGAGCCTAACATAGCAATGAAATGACATTAAATTCAGATCACTTTTAAACTTTTGCTATAAAATTATGATATTTGTGTTTAACTGTGTTCAATTTATACAAAATATTTCAATCTTGATGCATCTGTGGACTCACCAGTTTTGAAAATGTTGAGTCCAGACAGATTTTGATGAGTCCAGGACTCATGGACTTGCCTTAGTGAGAACCCTGCATTATTCGATACAGTATTACATTCATTGTAGTACTTATATCTGTGTTTTGGGGGTGGGAGAGGAGGAAGTTAACTGTTAAAGACTAGGCTTTTCATATAATGATAATAATTAATTACTATAAAATTTAAAACAGTATGTGTGATACTCCAAACATATACTATAAATTCAGAAATTATTGCGAGATTTTTTATTAACATGAATAATGCAGCTGGATGGGTATCATAATAATAAGAACTCGCATTCTGATAACTTAATAAACATAGATCTGTTTGCAGTTTTATTATGAAATCTCAATAATTAAACTTGCATTATTGCCCATTTTTGAAAAATTGCAATAATGAATGCATGCAATTATTTCTGAATTTACAGTAGCTTATTATCTTATTTGATGATGGTTTTTTATCTTAGGTTGGAACTATTGGTATATTGGCCATTGGAGGAATTGCTATATACTGTATGCATATGCTCCTTAACTGTTGTAACATTCTATGCAAAAGGTACAGTAAGTTGTAGAATTGAGAATGGAAAGAGGGAATGTGTCAAAGAGACAACAACTGGACCGAAGAGCAGAAAACAGCCTAAGGCCACCAATGAGTCTTCAGGCAGCAATAAAACCCATATCCATAGGCAAGCTTAAGCTGGCCCCTTAACAATATTGTAAACTAATAAAGCTGTCTACTAATTGCTTACTTCCTGTGGAAATTATCTCATCCATATTCAGGCCACAGTGGTGTTGAATACAGCTTTGATAAAATATGGCAATTTTTCATGAAGGGACAATCAGAACAAAAATTAATTGATTTGCATCAGATAGACAATACAACAGTTGATTGTAATTATACATGGTTCCTCAATTAGTTTTGGGCTGACACTTTTAAAAAACATTATAAATCAGATTAGATATTGACATTGAAATAGTTTGATGGTACACCAATAACATGATGTAGTTTGTACTGATATATTTTTAATATTTGTTTGCAGAGTTAATAAACCAACCTTAGATTATGCTAGTATACTTGAAACAGCTTTACAAACTGGACCTGAAAGACTTAGACGATGGTCAGGTGTAGGAAGGTAAACTTAGTCCTAGTTAATGTATCTATAATACTTAAATAACAAAGTCAAATTTGTTAGCCGTTATGATGTAAAAGCGACAAATCAAATAACTTTATATAGAAGTAACATAGAACAATAGTATTGATTAAGAATTTCACCATTCCAGGCCATTTTTTTCCCCTTGATAATTGATACTACAAATAATTAACAAGTTACATTATTGTTCATTGGATAGCAATTTTCATGGATTTCCAGCCTCAGTTGAACCATGAAATTAAATGTTCAACGAACGACAACTTGTCAACGTGCTATGTATGCAGAAATAGGCAAATCCATGAAATGAAATGTCCACGAACATTTAAGTTTTCCTTAATCCACAAAAATTGGTACTTACAAAAATAAATGAATCCACAGTATTCTTCTCTTTGTTCGTGAATACTTTCGTTATCAGTGCACTAGTGTCACACAGGTATCAAAAGCCCTTAATTTTAATATTATTCAATTAAATATTATCCTTAAAATATTATTGTCCTAATTATAAACTATACAGAAATTCAAAACCTATATAGCTTTTACAGTAATGCTAGCAAAATAAATCTTTGTTTGACTTGCTTGCTTTGTTTGTATCAATGTTTGCTTAAGCATGGCAATTAAGATAGGCAGGCTTCAGCTGGTATACATCATACTTAAATCTTATTGGACGTTATCAAGTTATGTTTTAGGTTAAGGACACTAAATTTTAACATCACATGACAAATATAATTCTCACATGCATGTTTCCTTACCTGTAAATATTAGGTCAATGAAAGAAAAACAAACTTTTTAGTATGAGGCTGAGCCCTTCCAAAGTTTTGCGCCGAGTACAAAAAAGTTTATATTTCTATGACATTGAACTAATATTATTTTTTACACTGCAACTTAAACAATACATTGATAGATTTTTAAATAGTAACACAATTGCCAAACTTATCATGCTTATTTTCATCCCATAATGAACCCCTGATAGTGGAAAAAGTGTTCCATGATGAAATTGGCATTATAAAAAATATAGCTATATGTTACTATATCAGTGGTGGCCATTTAAAAAAAGGGGGTGGGGTCTCAACACAGGATAAATTGGGATTCCAACTATATGTCCCCATTCAAATGTATTGATCGGCCAAAATAAAGGGGGTTCCAACTCCAGGACCCCCCCCCTTGGCTCCGCCAATGTATATTTAAGAAATAAATACAAGTACGGACTACTTGCAGTATAAAAAGAATATGATGTGTATGATTACAATAAGTGAGGGATTTCGATGATTGCTATACCACAGCTCATGTGAACCTGTAGACCGATTTTTTTTTGCTATGTTTTAAGAAATTATTTTATTTTAAATTCATTTATTATTTGTGAAACCACTAAGGGCGAAATTGTTTCTGTGTAAGGTCAATTATTAAGAAAACTTTTGATTTCGTAGCTTTCTATAGTCTGAAATTATAAATTTGTAAAAGAAAGATCTGAAAACTTTACCAATACTGGAAGTTGGTCTTTTTAACTATTGCAAAACTTATGGTTAACAAACAATTATTCGTAATTGCAAAAATGTTAAAATAATGAACTTGAAATATCTGTCATTCTTCCCCTACCAAGTTTATCCCTATTACTTTGTCCGTTTTGCTTACACTCCGCAAAATCAGAAGGATTTTCTTCTCTGCATTGATGATGAAACAAATCCATAGGAGTCATATTTATTATTTATATCATTGTTTTATTTTTCAGAATGGTGGTCAATATATTTTTAGTGATGACACAGATAGGATTTTGTTGTGTGTACCTAGTATTTATAGCACAGAATGTTAAACAGGTATGGCTATGCAGTATGGGCTTTGTAGAAGGCAGTATAGTGACCTATAGTTATAATTTCTGTGACATTTGGTCTCTTGTGGAGAGTTGTCTTAGTAGCAATCATACTACATCTCCTTATTTTTTCATTGATATTATAAGTTTTGTCTTAATTATGGAAACAATATTTTCCACCTGTAAGACCTTTTAGGAGAAGAAAAGTTTTCAATAAAAAAAAACGATTGTGAACCATTGACTTCAATCATTGAGAAAGACAATCACTTTTGGAAATGTTTATGTTTTTTAACACATATAATGATTCAACTTGCTGTTAAATTTGGTAAACTGAGAATTGAGGACAATCAATAACGATTATTTTTTCTTGTAACATAGAAATTTAATAGTCATGGACCAGTTATTATTGATACCGGTATAACCTATCTGTAGTCATATTTGTAGTAATCAAAGTATTGCTTAAAGATAATTTACTGAATAAAATATCTGTACAGAAATTGTTACTGTATTATAATGTTGAAATGAAACTTGGTTCCTCTAGTCGATATACTAGGTTTATAGGAAATTTGGTTATAAAAAACTTGATAGCAATATAATAATTACTGAACCACTATGAATTTGTTTTTTTGCAGGTGATAGATTCTTTCCATAAAGGAGGCCCACCTGTGTTTGTCTATATAGTTATAACCACAGCACTGATTATACCATACACATTTGTAAGAGATCTGAAGAACCTGGCACCATTTTCTACATTTGCCAATTTACTGAACTTTGTTGGTCTCATCATCATATTTCAAGACTTATTTCAAGGCCTACCTAATCCAGACAAGAGACCAGCATACAAACCTATAGATAAGCTGCCACTGTATTTTGGTACAGCTATTTATGCATTTGAAGGAATTGGCTTGGTATGTATAGTAACTGTAAAAATCAATCAGGAACATATAGTCTTTGCTTTGTCCATCTGTCTGTCCTGTGTGTTTGAAACAAATTTTTACTAGATTGTGATTTCAGTTTTCTTGCTCATTTAAAACAAAACTTGTACACTTGGAATACATATGGAAGAGGAAGAAGCTGCTTAAGGATTTGGGGTCAAAAGGTCAAATTTCAAGGTTGCTAGGTATAGCTGTACATAGTCTAAAATTCTTCAATATTTTGGTTTCTAAATGAAATCAACTGCTTTGATTTTTTTTAAATTTTTTTATTGAACATGTCCTTTCAGACCTACAGGGATAGCCAGGGTCATTGGAACCCTTGCCTAGTTTGTTATGAGAAATTTTAAAAGACTTTTAATATTTCTTCAATGAATATATGGTTTGTCTTTTCCTGAAGACTTAATGGCATACGATACAGTAGAGATCCCTCGTTGATTTTTTCTTAAAATTTTGGTAGAAGGTCAATTTCAATGTGTACTTTTCAAATATGCAAAGAAAAAAGTACCTTCATGACTTACTTTTTGAGATAATTTGGTTCGAAATTTTCATATTTGGGAGAAAATCCCTGAAATTTCATAAATAAGGACTTTTAAAGAAAGTAACAATACTTTTGAACGAAAAGTCATAACTTAACCGTTTTTTTTGTAAAATGTTCCCTTGATCCATGGCATCAACATGCTGAAACAAGTTTAAGGTAAAATAAAATCATTATTTTCCGGATTTAGATTGCTATATCTGAAATAAAGAAATTGACCATATTTTTGCGTCTTTTCGGAAGTGCAGAAAAAATTTGATCGTTGATTTTTTTCCTGAAATCTTGGCAGAGAGTTCTTGAAACAGTACTTGATTAATTGCAAAAGAAAAAAATTGGGGTCCATGTGCTTATTTTTTCAATAAAAGCCATTTACCTTAATTTTTTACGACGTCTGTCAATATGGCTCTGAATAACGTTATATTAAGTTTTAATCGCAACAACGTCGTGTAATCATTCCCGCCTTACACAAGTACGCTGTCAAGTATTTGCAGGTGTTTTTTTCAAAGCGTTGATACTTATCATAGAAAATTATAAGATTGTTACTCATAAAATGGCAAACCATTTTTGCTAAACATTTACGAAACGAAATTTGGACAGGAACCTTTTCATAATAAAAAAAAAGGATATAAAAAAAGATTCTAGCAGATTACTATGTCAGATGTACGGAAAAAAAGGAAAATCTGATAGAAGTAAAAAGGTACATCTCCGTCCGACATTAGTTCTAAATTGCTTTATGTACTATAAGAGGATAGACAACATTATTTCAAAGGCCCTGACATTACAAAATGTGAACCAACTATAAATTTAGTGAGGTTATTACATAAATTGACAACATTATAACCTTCAACAATGACAAAACCAATGCCGTATCGTCAACGTTAAAAGGCCCCGACGTACTTTTCTTCTTTTTTTTTACATTCATCTTGCGAATTTAAATTATAAGGAGTACTTCTTGTTTTATAATAAGAGCTGTCTCGTGCAATTAAAGTCATGTCATTATTGCCTCTAACGACCGAAGCTGAAGTTGTAATATAACATTTCATAGGAAGTACAGAAGCCGGTATTAGAAAGTAATTTTGAACGATGTCTTTATCAAAAGATAAGTTAAATTACTTTTTATACGGCGTATATGTATGAATATTGGCGTACTTGTTTGTCTAGAAGAAGAGCTATATTGAAAACACTTTGTTCTTCTGTCCGATCGTCTAACTATACGTTTGTTACTTTTCTCAGAAACAACCCTACTGGGTGACTTTATATTTGCTCATCAGCTTGACAGCGACGAGTTTTAACGTGGGTACACTTTTTGATCTGTCTGTCTGCAATTTGTGCACATTTGCGGATACTTCAATTTTTATCTCACAATACATTAATACAACTCAAACGGAAAACTTACGGCCTGATTCAAGTAAAAACAATGGAACGAAATACAAATATGATGTACAATAACAAACGACACTATTGAATTACAATCACTTTTAACAGCATGTGAACGGGCTTTTTCTTGTTTTGATCTATTACATCCAGTTTCATATACACAAAAAAATACAACCAATTAAACAAACTAATGTGTGACAATTCTACATCTATTGGTTATACTCTGCTTAAATTCAAACAAAAAAACGACACCAATATATATTTTTTTTAAATCTTTTTAACAGACTTTTATTGACTGTTTTTCTACATACACATACAATATTATATATTTTTAAAGTATCAATTAAACTCGGCATTTTTTTTATGTACCAATTTCAAGTCCAGAACAGGATGAGACTCTCATTATTTATTATTTTATTTACGAATAGGGGTGTTATACTACCTTGTCTATCTATGTGGATCTCGCACATGCAGTTGGTTTTGTTATTTTATTTATAATCTGTTAAATTTGGCCGTACAATGGCAATTCTCCGGAAATTTTGCAGTCTGCCAAATGCTATATACAAGAAAAATAAAATAAAGACACAAACTAAACTATTTTGATTCTGATTTTTTTCAATTCAAGATAGTATTATTGACTTCGAATTTATTATCAATAAATGAAAATAACTGTTCTCGTCATGAAAAATATTGCACAGCTGTACAACACGCCGTAGTATCGACTTTAGTGTATGGATTTCAAATCTTCCAACACCATTACGCTCCAAAGATTTTGTTAAAATGTTCTCATTAATCACGGGTTCATACATTTTCTCATTTCTTTAAGTTTCATTAAAACAATATTTAGATGTCATAAATGTGCAATTAAATATTTGCCGCTGGACGTTAAGCAGCTATCAATACCCATAGTTAGCTATTGCAGGTCATTTTGTTCCGAATTGTGTCTTATTTGTTAAATGTCATTCAGCATGTTACAGTTTAAGCAAGGATTTGTATAGTAAGACCCCACATCTTTCTCTATGTTAAGCAGATTCCACTGGGCTGTGCAGTTATGGCAGTTATTCAGTGCCAGACTTAAAAGCTCCACAATTCTTCTTCCGTCTTTCCATGTTATAGTCAGTACTCTCTTCTGTGTTTATTACCATTTCTTCAATTTCGTCGTGCATAGTTGTATTTGATTTATTTTTGATCATCTCAAGTATTTCCTTTGATCTCCCTGCTCTTCGGCGGATTTCTCCGTCTTTTAGAAACGGCATGGACATTTTTTTAGGAGGTACTTGCAACCGAAATAATGACGTCAGTGAATATCCCGCGAAATATGACTTTTGTTATAGCGACCTCGCGAAATGTTAACGTTCTTATTAGAAACATCGCTCAATTACGACGTTCTGGTAACCAACGTCGCGAAAACAACACGAAAAGTTTGGAAACGTTATTATCTGCCCTGCTACTGTATCGTATTCCCTTAACATGCATCAGAAATTGCATATACAACACTGTTTAAGATTAAACTCCTTCTGTCATTTTGGTAAATTATTCATTAAAAAGCTTTCTTCATTGTAAACTATTTCCTGAAACAATTCCGGTTACAATGCATACACAGAATTCTTCACCAATTATATTTCCTCTCCACAGGTTATGCCAATACAAAATAAAATGAGATATCCACATGACTTTGGTGGTCATTCAGGAGTATTAAACCTAGGAATGGTAATAGTCACATGTCTGTATACAGCTACTGGTTTCTATGGTTACTTAAAGTTTGGTGACGATTCATTAGGAAGTGTCACCCTCAATCTACCTGCAAAAAATTGGTAAGTTGAGTATTTAACCACAAATTTAGATAAGTTGTTAATTAAACTATAAATAATACCAAAGAAAAACGATTTCAAATAGAACAAATAAATCTATCTCCTTTTTATAGTATCTTTGTCATGTTTTGCTTTCAGACAGTGATAGAATAATCTTTACCTAAACAAAGTTTTGTGACCTCAGACCTTTCAACTGAGCATTACTTCTTGGTACTTCAAACTTATAGATAACCAGGAGTATACTTAACAACCTCTTGCTTCACAATGATTAAAAAATCTGCATGAATCTCCTCAAAGTGGCCATCTACCTTTTTAATAACTGTGTGGGATACACATATATTCATACACCAAAAAAAATACAGTGGAGTTGACAATACATTAAGTGAAACTGACTTTACTGAATAAATGGTTTTGATATTCTGTTTCTTTATTATTGAAAAAAAGTAATAAACCTATTTAAATATAAAAAATAAGACTCTTGTTTAATCCCTGCATCATTTGATAAATACATGGTCTTATTTGATATTCAAATAAGTTGATAAGTAATGCCATCAACAAAAGGTAGCCAATTTTCTCCTATAAAAATACTTTGTGTAACTTTTAATATGTTATTTGTTTGTTTTACAGGTTATATATATCAGTAAACCTGTTATTTGCTCTATCCATGTTTATAACATATGGATTACAGTTTTATGTGCCTATAAAAATCACATGGCCATGGATTTCTAGTAAAATTACATCCAGGAGATGGCTGAATTGTTCAGAATATATATACAGAACTATTTTAGTTTTAGTCACATGTAAGTTTTGATAATTTTAAAAATCCTGCTGAAAAAAAATAAGCAAAAGTATTGTTTTGTATCTCTCAATATATTGTTATTACTTTTATACCTATATGAATATAAGCCTGTTCGATTTAAACTTTTCTTAGGATATAAAAGTTCTTCTATTTACCCATACTTTTATTTGAACATTTGACAAAGACTGGAATAGGTTAACAGAACTACAACTATTGCATTTCATTTTCCAATTTTAACTCTTTCTTTGATTTATCTACACCAAAGTAAATGCAGTTTACTGTAGAACAGAACTGTTGAGTTGTAAGTGCACACTTATAGAACTTTGTTATTGGATAGCCTGTATTTTTAAGAACAGATCAGATGAAGATCAGAGAAAAAAAAGTGTTTCTCTTTTTATTTTACATATAATTATGAATTTTTCGCTTAAATTGTAGAAAATTTATTTGAATTTTATGGTAAGTTGAGGAGTTCTTAATAAAATTAATGGTACCAATTTTCTTGCACCAGATGCGCATTTCGACAATACAAAACTTAACATGAGTGTGAGAAGAGTTGTCAATTCCCTCATTCCAATATAAATGCTTTTCAGTAAGATGCACAAGTTCATTCCAGATACTAGCTCATTTTTCCTACCTCACAGAAGTTCTAGCTGCAAACTTGCCTCATTCTTCACCAAAACTTACTGTTTACCATTTATTTTTGTTTCAAGAACTTTCAATTTAAAATTGTTGGGTTTAAACCCCATTTTTTTTTTTTTTATTTTAACCCATCAACATCAGCCTTTATAATAAAATTTCTGATAAAATAAGAATAGGTTACAGAGGGAAACATCAGCATTTATACTTATTATGTATATATGTCAATGAAATGGTTTTACTTGTACATTTGTATATACTTTGCATATCTGTAAAGGAAAAAAAACAAACAAAAAAAACACATTTACTGAAAACAAATTCAGCATTTTATATATTCTAATTCTGAAAATTTGATTAACTTTAAAACCTTGTTTGAAATAGTTCTTGTTTACAATTGATAAACATATCATTGTTGTTGTTTCAGTTGGAATAGCATCAGCAGTGCCACATTTAGAACTTCTGATATCTCTGATTGGTGCTTTTGCCAGTTGTGCTCTTGCACTAATGTTACCACCTATAATTGAACTTTTGACTTTGTCTGTTGAAGATGGTCAACTACGGTGGTGGACGGTTATAAAAGACATTACAATTATAGTTTTTGGTTTATTAGGATTTGCTACTGGAACTTTTTCAGCTTTACAAGCTATAATTGAAAAATTTTAACTTAAATATGAGGAGTATGAGTAGTGAAAAACATAAAAGGCAATACTTCGTTCAAAACATTCCTGATAATAGATCTTTGTGTGACTCAGGTGCACTATGAAATTTCCTGCATAATGTTATTCATTTTGTATTTTTTGTATATTGTCATAAACTCTATTGTTTATGATGTGCATTTAATTATTTTTGTAAATGTTTTTTTTTCATCATGTCCAATTCACCTTGTTTGTAGAAATATCATTTGCTCAATGCTTTTTTTTTATTTCCTGATTTCATTTTTGTGTGTAATGAAAACTTGAATTTTGTTGGGTAATCATCTTTTAGATTTATGTTAAATATCCATCCTCTAATATAAAGTATACAGTACTGTATTTTAAGAAACTTGCAGCCAGCAATTTTTTCATATGGAGGCCTATGTTGTATTGCTCCTGTACACCACAGCTCACAAATCTTCACAACTTAATGAAATGATATAAAATATGATTTTAAAAATGAGGAGATATAAAGATTGTTATGGTTAAATTCATTTTTGTAATGTCAAAAAACAACCTTTAGAATAAAGAAACGAAATTAGTTTAAAATTGAAGAATGAAACGACTGCATGAAATGCTTTGATTTCATTTAAAATATATGTTACAATTTTTTTATTTTGAAATTTGATAGTAACTGTTAATTAATTGCTCATCATTCTGGACTCATTCTTCATTAGAACATTGTTTATTGCTCAAGTTTGTTGACCTTACACATGTATATAATACAATCTTAGATATTTCATATATTATTGGATATTTTTCATGAAAACCTACAAATTCAGTGAAATACAACTTTTACGCAAAAGGTTTATACTTTATAGGCCAAAAATAAAATGCATAAGAAAGATTGAACATTTGAATACTAATATCAGACAGATTTGTTATGTGATCATTTGAGGAATTTCAAGTTTGGTCAGTTTTTTTCTTCATTGTCAAAATCTATAAAGGACTTATTTTTTCTGTAATATTTCTAAAATAAGTAATTTATATTTCAAGTGTGTTGTTTTGTCTTCAAGTGTTATTTTATTGTTCTGGGTTTGTCTATTATAGATGATGAAATCTTTTAATTGTGCCAACTAGAAAATAGATCTGTTGTATTATATGATATATTTTTAATATACCAAATGTGATTGGTTTTTGTTAAAAATAATTTGGGGGGGGGGGGGGGGGGGGCAGGGAAGAAGATTTTCTGTCATTAAACAAATAATTTGAAGTGAGGTACACATTGAAATATCATAAACTATATAAATCCAATTGAAAAAAAATGTAATTTGAAAATAATTTTTGTCTGGTGTAGGATAAGTCATTATGGTAGCTTTTTAAAGTGTTGTTTATTTTGGATTTGGTTTTCTTAATGTCATAGTTAAAAACCCATATTTTTGAAACATATATTTTCTGAATCTCTCATGCATATGTAAACCATTTAACGAAATCTTATACATTTGTTATAGTCATATTTCAAATCATTTTATTATATATGTATTCATTGCTTGTTGTACAATAATAAAACACTTATTAATTTATTATTTCACAGGTAGATTTGAAATAACTGGCAATCAGTGAATAGAAATAATTCAGCCCCCCTAAAAAAAGTAAAAATAAGTAATAAAGGTAACTGACAGTCAATTATTTTTCCAAATAAGGTAATTCTAACTTTAAATCCTGGATCCATACCTAAAAAAAAATGAATGGAAACATTTCCAAACTTATGGGTTTCGTGTTGCTTATTCTTTAGTTTTCTATGTTGTGTCATGTGTACTATTGTTTGTCTGTTTGTCTTTTTCATTTTTAGCCATGGCGCTGTCAGTTTATTTTTCGATTTATGAGTTTGACTGTCCCTTTGGTATCTTTTTCCCCTCTTCCATAGATTAAAATAGAATTGATAACGCTAGAGTTCAATTTGTAACTTTGATTGTTTACGTATTTGTGTTTTGTAAAGAATATGATAATTAAAATGTGCAATAGTATTTGAGTTATGTATAATTGTATAAAATATACTGTATGTATACAATTTTTGTGATATATCTGTATAATTCATCTGACAATTTAAAGTGTCATCATAGGAACATTTGTGTTTCTGCATTTTACAATGACTAAAAGCAACATAATGTCCAGTGCAAATTTCCATCTGATAGCAGAGGAATCTCAATTGATTGTTAAGTATATTTCGTCTTGTTGAAGACTTTATCTTGTCCAAATTAAAAGAATGTATTGTAAAATAGCTTTTTATAATTTGATTAATTTTTCTGCTTTTAATGTAAGCCATTGAATTTGAAATTTAACAGTCTGACTTTTATTTAAAATCTTGGCTATAACTAGTTACCAATTTGGTTAGATACAATTACCATTAGATTTCTGCACTGTTTTTGTAAATGTAAACAGATATGTGATAAATGAAAAATGATATTTTATGTAAACATTTGTGTGCTTGAAGATTGTCTGTGATAGTGTTCTAATATATAATAATTGTTATAATTGGTGCTTAATCATATATTTCCTGTATCAATTTTCTTGGTAGTAATGAAGCATTTGTATCAAAATATTTTATTTTATTTTTTTTCTCAAAGAAAAGATATGAGGCAGGTGTACTTGTTAAAAAGATAAGGGGTCTAAATAAAGAATGATTGAGTTTTCTAACAGAATTTTATTCTAATTTTAGTATACTTTTCCAAACTGCTGCTTATAGCATTATTTTCTCCAATATAAGAAGAAGTATGAATCTCAAATCTGTTTTACAAGCTTTGTTTTAAATAGAAAAAGTCTGAAGAAATTGAAATTTAAAATCAAATATGAGAAGATAGTTCTTATAATGTGCTTTCAGAAAAAAAATGAATTTTATAACTTTCTTTATATCTAATTAAAAAGAAAGTTACAATTGATATGCATATCTGTCTCAAAATTTGCCTAATGTAAATTCAGAAATTATTGCGAGGTTTTTATTAGTGCGAATAATGCGACAGAGTTGTAAACGCAATAATTAAAACTTGCATTTTGTAATATATTAACTGAATAAAGCATGACTTTTCCCAAAATCGTAAAAATTAAAATTGCATTTAAGTTGAAATTGATAAAATCGCAATAATAAATGCATGCAATAATTTCTGAATTTACAGTATTTGAATATAGATCTCTACCAATTGTGTTCTGCTATTTTACAATCCATGATGGCAAAAGACACCTGCTCCACCTGCATGTTTGATTGAAGATCTAATCTTTTCGTTTATGCTATTTTACAATCCAAGATAAAGGAAGACACCTGATCAACCTTAATATGGTAAAATTTTATAAAGATTAGTCATTTTAGCTTCTTACCTTGTGCTGTTTTCTGCTCTTGGGTTTGCTTGTTGTCCCTTGACTCATTTGTCAATTCCATTCTCAATTTATCTTATCAAAGACTTCAATTTTCACATATTTCTGATTGTAATGTTAAATTGTTACCCTGTTGACGTGTAGGTTTTCTTTCCCTGATTGTAGGAGGCATTATATTTCAAGTCTGTCTTTCTCTCTGTCCGTCCATTAGACATCTATTTGTCCATTCTAGGTTAGGACGAAGTTTTGGTTTAAAGAAGTTTACCACAAAGTTGTTGTCACATCAAGTTTCACCTTACATATTATATATATTATGATGAAAACATGTTATGCAAAATAGGTATTTTTTATCCAGACTTTGTGGGTCACTGAACAAGGAAATATAATGAGAGTTGGGCATGGTTTCCTTTAAGACACGTTTTAGTTTTTGATTTATTGTGTGCATTTTTCTTATATTTCAATGAAATGTAATTAAATCCAAAAAAAAATCAGGAGGCAAGGATTTTGATTACAGGGGAGATGAATTTTGGTTCTTTGATATATCTTTAGTGTAACACCATTGGACATATGATGCATATAGGTATCACTGTTTCAATTAAAAAAAATATAGTAAGAAAAGTATAATACAAATCTACAGTATTGATAGTCAAAATTTTAAAATTTTAAAATTGTGTTAAAAGACTATATATGAATAGTCTCTACATATTTGGTTTCTTTTATAAGCATGGATTAAATATTTTTATTGCTTAAATATCGTTATAATATTCATACATATTCCATTTTTTCCACAAAACTGTTATGCATGGATGTTTTGTTATATTATTATCAGATGAATAAAATGTATCTATTTCTTATACTAGTAACTGTTTATTTCATTATCAATATCATGTTTTTGAAAGTACACACACTGTTCAAGTTGAAGAAGATTCTTTGCAAAAATATGTGTGTCGCTGATTATGTACATTTCTTCTAAAATACAATTAAACCAACTCAAAAGATACCATTGTTATAATTTTGTTTGTAAGATGCACATTTTGTCTACAAAACATTAATCAGTGATGCTTGAATCAAATCATTTAAAATTTCACAGATCCCATATGTGCTTTATTCTTTTTTGTAAGTTTTTCTATGTTTAGTATGCATGGGAAAATTAACGTAAGCTCTGCATGCGTTCAATGTTATTGTTTCTCTTTGTTAGCTTGTATAGGGTAATGAAACATCTTCCTATGTGAAAACCACACTGATGATGGTGTCATTGAAATACTAGACCATTTGATCCACATCATATTTTTTGAGTTGATGGATTGATATTTCAACAGTCAGTTTATTTCAATGGGTACTAATTTTGCACCCCTTATGGTGGACTTGTTTTAGTATATATATGAAATTGAATTCATACAAAACAAAAAAAAGATTTTCAAATCATTTTAAGATATATTGATGATGTTCTGTCCCTGCAAGAGTTTTGAACATTGGTAAACTATTGTTGTCTTAATTTTGAAAAGGTAAACAGGTACATTATTTCAGAAGTTTGTAGATTCCTGCACCAAACACAAAAAAAACTGTTATGCATGGATGTTTTGTTATATTATTATCAGATGAATAAAATATATCTATTTCTTATACTAGTAACTGTTTATTTCATTATCAATATCATATTTTTGAAAGTTACACACACTGTTCAAGTTGAAGAATATTCTTTGCAAAAATATGTGTCGCTGATTACGTACATTTCTTCTAAAACACAATTAAACCAACTCAAAAGATACCATTGTTATAATTTTGTTTGTAAGATGCACATTTTGTCTACAAAACATTAATCAGTGATGCTTGAATCAAATCATTTAAAATTTCACAGATCCCATATGTGCTTTATTCTTTTTTGTAAGTTTTTCTATGTTTAGTATGCATGGGAAAATTAACGTAAGCTCTGCATGCGTTCAATGTTATTGTTTCTCTTTGTTAGCTTGTATAGGGTAATGAAACATCTTACTTTGTGAAAACACACTGATGATGGTGTCATTGAAATACTAGACCATTTGATCCACATATATTTGTTGAGTTGATGGATTGATATTTCAACAGTCGGTTTATTTCAATGGGTACTAATTTTGCACCCCTTATGGTGGACTTGTTTTAGTATTCATATGAAACTGAATTCATACAAAACAAAAAAAAGATTTTGAAATCATTTTAAGATATATTGATTATGTTCTGTCCCGGCAAGAGTTTTTAACATTGGTAAACTATTGTTGTCTTAATTTTGAGTTAACAGGTAAACAGGTGCTTTATTTCAGAGGTTTGTAGATTCCTGTGCCAAACACTAAAAAAACGAGTCGTTGTGTATGATATTGTGCATGATAAACTCATCATATATACCAGACTCAAATAAAGTCAACAGTGTTCGAAAGACATAAATCGATAGATTGAAAAACAAATCAAGGTTACAACGGATTTGGCTATACTTTTTGGACCTTTTGGATTATAGCTCTTCGTCTTTTATATAAGCTTTGGATTTCAAATATTTTGGCCAAGAGCATCACTAAAGAGATATGTATTGTCGAAATGCGCATCTGGTGCAAGAAAATTGGTACCATTAATTTTATTACAAACCAACACCGAGGGAAACACATCAACTATAAAAAGAAAACAAAGGAACAACAGGAACACCGAAGTGCAACAAAAAGAAACGCCAACACACATGGATGAAAACTATTTGATAATAACTGCAACATTCCTGACTTGGTGTAGGATTTTTTAAGACAAAAATGATGGGTCGAACCCGGTAAAATGGCTAGCCAAACCTTCCACTTTATGACATGTTAATGTTAATAGTATCGCTAAAATGACAACACTACGTGAGACAAATACATCACAAACACACACACAAGAACATTCATAACAGAGAAACGCACAATCAAATAATATAATTGTGGTCCCACAACATGAAAACCGCAAAACAACAATGAACATATTAAATCAACGAAAAACACTAAAGGATATATAAACAGTGACACTCTTACATAACTAACATGCAATCTCGAACTATATACAATTAGTTTCAAAATATTTGTTCAAACAATTTCCATGACAAAGATGATATGGAAAAGCAATTTTATAATTATTTGGACTACAAACGATAACTGAAAACCGATTTGATTAAAAATTTTCTACGTTGGTGATGTTGAACAGTTGTATATTTTTTTATGATAGCCGTCTCCTAAGAACGGTACTATTTAGTTTACCTATAATCGAAATTGATCAGTTTAAAACTCTATCGCAAGTTACACGATAGGTTATACATGGAAATAATGAATATTTGATTCCAAATTTTTCCTAGGGATTTGCACATGTAAATGAGAAGTACACTTTATCAGTCTGAATATGCGGTCGTATTTGGGTGAAACAAAAAACCGTGCGAAATATAAGTCTGATTTACAATAGCACCATTTGTCTAGACCTTTAACTCTGATAGTCTTAGATTTTGTTACAGTTTTAGAAGACCAAATCCGCTAATCAAACTTTTGGGACTGTAAGGGGTTGAAATCATTATCTGTAGTTGAGCCACATCACGAATGACAAGAAATGAGTTGTTCGTTATCAATGTCAGAAACAATTAATTTACTATCAATATTGTCTTTTAAGATTCATCAAGAATATATTCGACAGTTTATGCTAAGTACAACTGTCATGTCTCACTATTTTAATATCTATTTAACATACTACAGTTTTGGTGTCTAAATTGGTATGGTATGTATGAACTTATTATCAGAAAGGTTATGAACACTCTGGGCCATGATGAAATAACTAAACGTTAAGAAATAAAACTCATTGAGACACATGTGATGATTTATTATATACAATGAAATTTTAATAACAATTATGACTTCAAAAAGTTTTAATAATCTCCCTAACAGCAGAATATGTTCCAGTCGCGAATCCTACAAAACCAAATAGAACTATTAAAATGTCTTTTATTAATTTCCACCATGGAAGTTGTCCATGCTCCATTGATAGAGTCAACATTTCAATTATAGGTGGTAGCATAAGCGCCAGTGCACAACTTGCAAAGGCCCCTATTAAAGATATTAGTAGATCTAAATGTGGTACCACCGCTGCTACTCCCACTGCAAACAGAAAAATGTATTCTTAATAAAGAGATTTCTAATGCATCCTAAATGTTTCTTCAAGTTATAAGGATAAGATAAAAAAAAAAAGCAGTAGACCAAAACATTATGCGGATATATTTCTTCCTACAATCCCCTTACTATTATTTGTCTGTTTGTCTTTTTCATTTTTAGCCATGATGTTGTCAGTTTATTTTCGATTTATGAGTTTGACTGTCCCTCTGGTATCTGTCGCCCCTCTTTTATGTGGTGTTCCCGTTTGCACGGTTCTACACTAGTCATTTATGGAGCCCTTTATAGCTTGATGTTCGGTGTGAGCCAATGCTCCGAGTTGAAGACCGTAGATTGACCTATAATGCTTTACTTTTACAAATGGACTTGGATGGAGAGTTGTCTAATTGGCACTCATATCACATCTTCTTATATCTATTGTATGAATATTCGGAACTGGAAAATATGTCCACTGCAGAAAAATTGATGATGCATATTTTTCTTTGTAGATATAGAAAATATTTATAACTGCTTTCAAATTGCATAACCCAGTAAATTTAAAACATTAATTCTATTTCGCAAATTCTTTTTTCTCACTACATGCATATAAGAAAACAAGAATGTATGGGTTGTTGCGTCGCCTGAAAAGTATGTCTTTATAATCTTACGTACTGAAGAAAAGTAAGACGAACTCTTTTAAGTTTATTCAAAATATTTAATATTCAGTATCGAAAACTAGTAAGAAGTAGGTTCTGACAGATTTAAAAAGTGCAAACAAGTTAAATTACTCATCACTATCAAATTGCTGACTAAAGATGAATACATAGTTCATAAGCAAATAAAAAACAAGAATGTGTCCACAGTACACGGATGCCCCACTCACACTATCATTTTCTATGTTTAGTGGACCGTGAAATTGGAATAAATTCTCTAATTTGGCAGTAAAATTAAAATGATGTTATCAAAGGGAACATGTACACTAAGTTTCATGTTGATTGGACTTCTACTTTATCAAAAACTACCTTGACCAAAAACTTTAACCTGAAATTTTCTATGTTCACTGAACCGTAAAATTGGGGTCACAACTCTAATTTGGCATTTAAATTGGAAAGATCATATCATAGGGCACATGTATACTACGTTTCAAGTTGATTGGACTTCAACTTCATCAAAAACTACCTTGACCAAAAACTTTAACCTGAAGCGGGACAGACGGACGGACGCACAGACGGACGGACGAACGGAGGCACAGACCAGAAAACATAATGCCCCTCTACTATCGTAGGTGGGGCATAATAAACAGTGACTGATGTATCTCGAGTCTTGAGTAGACGACACGCACATCATTTGTACTAAAGAAAGTATGGTCTCCTATGTGAGTTTTTACAAGTAATGACGAGCCTAGAGAAGTCCGCGCTTATGTACTTACATGGAATATTATTAATAACGAAAATATTGAATCAGTCGATACTCTACGAGTTTTCAACTCTCAGGCATAGATGGCCTGGAAAACGTAACCTATAAAGCACGAACCATTATCACGATAATAAATTTAGTCCTTATACGGTGTGAATTCACAGTATATAAAAATATGTTTACAACAAAATCTTTGTTTAACTCAAATTCAAAACAGTGAATCGTGTTATATCAACGCTTGTTTAATTTCTATTATTCTATAAGGTAATTCAGAAAACATACATAATCCTAATTCCTGGCAATGTACCGTTGGATTATTATTATTTTATTTTGTATTCGAATATCAGATCACAACGAATATGTTCATCTTGTGGTATCCATCATCCGGCCTTGTTTTCCGATTGTAGCATTACCGAATGCGACATTCACTCGAACATCTATGTGTCACGAGCAACACGACGGGTGTAACTAGGGACAGCTTAGTCTCCACGGGCATATTTACTTATTTGTATTTTCTGTAAATTATTGTTATGAATACCCATGAAACTTTATTTGCTCATGTTTTGGTTTCTTTCCTATTTTGCGAATAAAGCTTTTATCCTGGTATCTATGATTGGTATATTTGAAGGAGTAGAAATGACAGGTCGGGTTTTTTTTTTACACACTTTGCCATTTGATTAAAGACTTTCCTTTTTGAATTTTCCTTGGGGTTCAGTATTTTGTGATTTGACTTCTTTTTTGTATGTTCTATAAATTGCTGAATGTCATATCAAAAATATTTCTTTTTACAAATTAAAGAAACTAACACATTAAACCAAAATACTATAGGTTCACATTTTACTTACATGAAAACAATACTATAATAATTCGGTATGGATATTCTGCATATATATGAACTTTTCTGCTCGAACCTAATTTTTTAGCTATCCACGGAAATGTTATTTTCACTGGCACATATATCATCAGTCCATATGATATAAACAGAGATGCAGCAAATATTAAGTTCACAGAAAGATATAACCTACAATTATATACGTTAATCGTAATGTTGAAATTTTCTCTGATTCTACTCTTTCGTGTATTTCCTTTTCAGTAATTAAATGCAAAATGTATTATTGTAGACAAGCGAAAGGCTGTACAGACAGTGACCTATAGTTGTTAACTTCTACTTCATTTTGTCTTTAGTAGAGAATTGTAACATTGACAATTAAAACCTCATCTTCTACGAGTCTTGAAACAGAAAAAAACATAACTGTAATAAATGATATATTTTAACAGGTAAGAGATTCCGAATAATGGTTATATTGGTATTTGGCGGGGTTCATGTTTCTCAATTTATAGTTTTCTATGTAGTTTGTTGTAAAAAAAATTTTGGTTATTAGCTATTAAGGCGATATCAGTTTGTTCTCATTATATTAGTTTGAATGTTTCTTTGGTTTCTTTCGCCTCTCTTTTTCCAACTCTTAGCCTTATGCGAATCTCGTTCAGTATTCATTAAGTTCATTCAAAGATTATTTTAATTAATTTATTTAAAACCGTTTCACCGCGGATAAGAATAAATGTTTGTCAATCATAGTTTAACTCTGTTTTAGTGTAATTGTGGACACGTTTATCTTTTTCGTGATTGTTTTGTTTGATTCTACATATTTTAACAGTCCTTCATACAGTCAACAACTGTATGCATATGGAATTCTAATGATTCAAGTTACACATAGTTTTAAATGAATTTTACAATTGCAGGATTAAAACTGATTTTAAAACACACTACAACAAACAAGAGTAATTGAAACAAACCAATTGTCATTTGGTAGATTCAGTGTTATACTGCCCAAAGCATCTCCCCCAAATTTCAGGTAGCCATAGAAACCCATTGCTGTGTAAAGACTTGTCACAATCGCCATACCTAGGTTCATTACACCACTAAGGCCTCTAAAATCACTTGGGTATTTCATTTTATTTTCAATTGGCATAACCTGAAATTAAAAAAAAATATAATAATGCTTTCATGATATTCTTTTAGTGATTATCGTTGCTTTATTCTGTGAAATTCGTAAAAAAAATAAGATGGTATATGATTGCCAATTCGACAACTATCCACAAGACCCTGCTTGTTATGTGTAGTTTTTTTGTTTGTTTTTTGTGTGGGGTTAGTTTTTTTTTTAATTTATTATGAATACATGGGAGGGGTG